>SNQJ01S0281793.1:0-17636 GCA_010110895.2 Picea sitchensis
CAATTGCAACTGGTTCTGAGACTGCAACTGCAACTGCAACTTAGGGTTTTATGAGGAAACCCTAATTTTTCAAACTTAGAATTTTGAAATTCTGATCCAAGGGATAGATGCGCTGAGCTGAGGCGAGTTAGCTGGTGCAGTCAGATTTCTGAAAATCTAACTTTTACCCCCTCAAACTTGATCTGCGGATTTCTAGACTGGTGCTTCTGGTTTTCTGGTACTTCTGGTACTCTGGTACTTCTGGTACTTCTGGTACTTTGGTTTTCTGGTTTTCTGGTTTTCTGGTACTTTGTGAAAACTAGGGTTTCACTTTCCAGGAGATCTAGCCACTAAAAAGGTGCACTGAAGGTGCCAAAATGATCCTTGGGGGAGGGCGCACTTTTCTAGATGGTTTTGGGGTTGAAAAGCTTCTCCATCAAAAAGCCCTAATTTTCATGTACGGCAACAATGACGTTTTTCACTTGTGGAAGATGCTTCCTTCAGCTTGGCTCTGATACCATGTTAATGTTTAAGCCATTATTATAGATGTTTGCATTTCATTAAATAACAATAGCATAATCCAAGATCACTGAGAAATACACAATCACAAGAGACACAGCATATATCCTGGGAAGCCCTCTAGGGGAAGAAAACCTAGCAAAACTTCCTTAATATAGATAGCCAATACAATGCCAAGAGATCTCTTATGCTAATACATAAAGTCCTCTCCTAGATATGCGCCACTCTCTCTCTCCTTTGCCGGTAACAGATCAGAACTTGTCTCTCAAACTAAGCAAGTGAGTTATGTCTAACTGAGGCGCTAGACTCCTTTATTTATACAAGTCTGGCACGTGTGAAGTGTCTCTTCACTGGCAAGGCCGGCTTCTCAAACTGGGTGGGTAAACCCACCTTTATTATATTTCTTGGTCTCTTTAATAACTGTTGGGGCCGACTTCTTATTCTGCCTATTACAATTGTCTTTTGACCAATCCGCAAAAGGGGATTTAATCCTATTACAATAACCGACATGATCAATCCACAATGGGAATTGATCCTATGAATAATATATCAATAATGATAAGAATACTCTTTGCAGTTACATTATTTCAACAATTTGTTCAATGGAGTCGCCACTTGGAAAGGAAACACACGCAATCAACCAATGCAAGTTCAAAGAATTTTATGGACTAAAGTGTTTTATTGCTTAGTTCTAAAAGAATAAGTTAAGTCGTTTTGACCAAGGATAAATGACTTATCCCCGGCAACGGCGCCAAAGATGTTTCTTTTCTTATACACACTTGCAAACGTGAGCTAAGTCTTGCTCACTTAGTGTGTCCTCGGAGGCACAATGCCAAGGTTCAAAGCCCACGCTGTCACTTTGACTTGAACCTCTTCCGTCTAGGCTAACTCCTAGGGAAGCCAAGGGGGGTAGACCCTAGTTACTAGATGAGATTTACGATTAAGTGTTCTAGGAGTTGGTTTTTATTAGTTAAAAGGTTAAGGGGAATCTAGCCTATGATGTCAATCAGCAAATGCAAGATGCAACTATCTAAGTATGAGAGTCAGACCTTTTCCTAGGGCAACTAAGACTAGTGCCTACGATTGGGCAATGGGGTCAACTAAGTTAAGGGGATGTTCATTACAAGATAATTACAAGTTACAATATTATAACAAGATAGACAAACTAGATACAAAAGAATATAAAGATATAGAAGTTAAACTAGATACAAAAATATTAACAAATGCTTGAAATGTGCAAGAAAGAAGA
Organism: Picea sitchensis; assembly: GCA_010110895.2. NCBI lineage: Eukaryota > Viridiplantae > Streptophyta > Pinopsida > Pinales > Pinaceae > Picea > Picea sitchensis. The sequence goes on from SNQJ01S0281793.1 coordinate 1,748, forward strand.
TATTCAAAGATGAACAACCATCAACACATCAAGCCAAGCATGCTCACAACAGATAGACTTCCGTTGGACTGCTTTTCAATGGCCAAGAGACGCAAAGCACTCGAGACCCAATCAAGAGTGTGAGATAGACTTTGAATGTGGCAGTGGCAGCCAGTCAGAGGATTGAGATTAATCTTTGGTGAAAAGTATTGTGTTCAGTCCAGAGGTATAACCACTTAAAGCAATTATTTCTACAACACATCAAGATAGCTTGCATATGAATGTAGTGAAAACGGTGAGATCAATGAGCACGCAAGTCTTGTGGTGTATTGTTGTTGTAGATTGTGATTAAATTAAGTTGTTTAAGTGTGAGATTAATTTTATACCTATCTAGATGTCAACTCAAACTCTCCTCCCCCTATTACCAAGTGGTTTGTTGGATGCTCAAGAGGTGAGGCAACAAGGCCTACCCTAACTCCACAAGTCAGCCCAAGGGCCCCCTATTACCAAGTGGTTGTTGGATGCTCAAGAAGTGAGGCAACGAGGCCTACCCTAGCTTCACAGGTCAACCCTAAGGCCGAGTACTCCAGAAAGGACGTCGCGCGCCGTGAGACCATCCCCGGCCTAGCACCTTCCATGGCTTTCCTCAAAACCCTGTTTTAAATGGCGAAGATGGTGAGTTATGGTGTTCTATTAAGTCTAATTAATTTGTTTTAGGCCTATGAGCTAAATATGGTGAAGTGTGATTGAGTGTTTGTAGCTTGCTCAACAAAGAATTGTCAAAATATTGAAGACAAGTGTGAACTCTTAACAATGAAATTGCATATTTAGTTCTTAAGTGTTGAATTATTGCATGTAAATGTAAGAACTAAAATTCTTGTGAAACTGAGATCTGAAAAAAGTTGTGAAGGCTAAAGCCTTTGAAACACAAGATCGCAAGTTAAATTCACTTATAAAAGATTAGATTGCATATGAAACATAAAGCAAAACATATAACTTGCGGAAGTTAAAAATGATTAATTATCACTTGGAGGTACCAATACTTGCATGCATGTATTAAAATATAGATCTAAGAGCGATTACTGCATGTGAAATAAGAAAACTATCGAGAAAACTAAGAAATAAAATAATCTCGACCGTAAATCGATTTTTACAGCACTTTTCTGAGCAATTCTGTACGGATTCCGAATGATTCCATACAACTATACTACTGTACCGTATGATTGCTCTGTATGACAACTGGGAATGGAAGCTGAAAATCGTTCTATGGTCGCTGAAAAAATTGACCTTGCTTCAAAAAGAAAAACGAAACAATACCTAGTTTTAGTGAAACCCTTTTGACTCTTCAATGTGCTGTGCTAGTGATCCCTTGATCCATCTCTGTCAATAGCAGTCCCTAGGTCTTCATGCTCTCACAGACTCTGTGGCTCTAGTTGAGCTCTAATACTAATTATTACGAAAATCGAGCACATAAAGAGACCAAGATAATTCGAAAGAGTTCTCCGTATTGTATATCATAATGAGAAAGCGAAAGCTTTCTTATATAGGATTACAAGCAAGTCGAGTCAATCCACTTTATGAATGTGGGATAGACCAAGAAACACAATAAAGTGAAAAAAGACATAAAAGCATAAAATAAACTAAAGCCAAATTGACTTTATTAATGCCTAAGTTTAATATCTAATTGACCATTATAAGTTAATATTTCCTTGAACAGGCTGCACAGGAACCGAGGAATTGGATCTGCATCTCAAGGGCACCATCATTGTTGGGAAACACTGACTGAGTAACATGGGTAATAAAAGAAACTAATAAATGTAACCTAGGTCTTGTAACTATATAGCAGGCTGACAAAGGAGTTTGATTATGAATCTACTTTCTTTGATAATTTTCCAACTGAGAAATGCTCCACAAACTATGAGTTTCTCATAAAAATTGATAGCTAGGGCGTCTAGTCGTCTGCTCTAATACCAGCTGATATGCTCAAAAAGATAGACAAAGAAGAGAAGAAGAACAACAAATTTGTCAAGGAGCAAAGACACCAAGACTTGCTGAGATAACTCAAGGATTTGATTCTCCGACTTGCTGAGATAACTCAAGGATTTGACTGCATACACACAAGGATGAGCTCCCTAAGAAGAAGACTGAGCTCTAATGATGAGTACCATGTGGCCTCATCTAATGTTACTCTAATATTACACTCAAGGAATTGCATATAGGCCAAAGGACTTAACTCTATAGCACACTGGGTTTAGCACTTACTGTAATGAATCAACAAAATATATATAGTAACCATCACTCTTGCCAACACATGATGATGGCCTGTCCACTACACTATGCGACTTCACCAGTCTTGGGGGATGGCAGTGTTTGCCAGATTTCAATAATTATGGAGAAGATTCCAGGAAAAGAATATGTCTGTTTTCTATCTATCAATCTATCTATCTATCTAAGAATTTAGGGTCACTTGACTGAAATGTGATGTGCTGCAGGCTCTTGTATATGTTAGCATCCTCACTAGGGGTGTAATGGGGGCTGAAGAGCCCATTAGAGTAATAATAGTGGACCTTTCTCATGAGTATACCTTGGGGTCTATGCCAACTAACCCCTATTATTATATTATTTCTTCTACATACATAGTGGGCCTATTCCATGATTATGACCACATTCATTATCCCCTTGGGTACCACCTCCTAGGTACCCCATATTATCCTCCCTAGGTACATTACAATATGTGACATTAGAGACCAATAAGAAATTATTACTAGCTGAACATCTACAAATACTTTTGTTGTTTTTAGCTTAATAATGGCATGATCATCAAAAATTGTCCCCACTGCCACAGCATAACTTGATAACATTTCTGTATACAAAATGCATCGTTCAACTCAGTGACTTTTCTGCAAAATACTTGGAAGAACAGAAGCCCCCAAAATATAACGAATATTTTCCTGTGTTTTCTGAAGCTCAATATAACTTACGGCACTTTGAAGCAAACAATAATTTACTCTTTTCCAATTTTTGGAAATAGAATCATTAATTGTATCTGTAAATTTCAAGCAAGCAGTCAAATGGGCTTCAAAAGTGTGATTCATAACATATTGAACATACTGTTCCATGTCAATGACGATTTCAGAATTAAAATGTCGCTCCATTAACCTCCACATTCCTGACTTTGGTTTCCTGAATGCATCACCTGTTCCTTCTATCCCACAAGCTACAAATACCTGACATCAGAAGCAAGCATCATTGCATCTCATCTTTATCATCAGAATATATATCCAACACAAACAGTAATGGTCTTTCTAAAAATCTATGTAGAAAACATAACGGATTAAATAATGGCAATTTGAAGACAGTAACAAATCGCATGAATCACCTGCATTGGCACCTTTACTCGCTTAATGAATCCTTCTAGACGTCCAAGCTTTGAGTCTACTGCCTTTTGCCTACTGTTTTTCCACCGATCAATGTTCGACTCATTTGTGAAGATCACCTGATTTCCATTCCATCAAATAAAACTAAAATTTTATTGACCATGCCAGTTATATACCTTCAGAAAAGGAAATCTGAAAACACAATAGACACTAAGTAGCAAAAACACGTATAAATAAAAAGCTGAGAGGTAAAAGTAGAATCCTGAAAGCAGTAGGTTTCACTTGTGCTTTATTAACCTAACCTTTGCAATAGAAACCACAGATACTGCTTTTTAGTGTTCTACAGCACCTGATTTCCAGAAATGGGTTTGGCAGTCTAATACAATCTTCACCCCTTCCAGCTAAAAAAGAAAATAGGGAGACCAACAATATCTGGTCTTAACAAAGAAATTCCCATGAATAAACCCTTGCAGGAAATTGAAGCAGAACCACAAGGTACAGACTAACAAAAGCAATGCACCCACCAGTTTGTACCCTTTATTGTAGTAACTCTGCAACTTTTCAGGAATGGAAGAATAGTGGAGGGACCAGGCATCTGCTCCAACTCTGCAATAGAAATAATTATACACAGATTTCAATGGCTAATACCTTCTGAAAATAATGTGATTTTAAAAAACAGCATGAAACCTAATAATTTTTTAAATTTCGAACATGACAGAAAAATAAGCAAACAAACATATGATATATGATATATCCTTAATTTATGTGAACAAAATGCAGATGCAGCTGTACTTTGCATGGTCTTGATGAATGAGCTATGATGGTCAGCTTCTAAAAAGATTTCATTTTAGATATCTTGTATACATGTACACAAAAGCAAGGGCATTAGTGCATCATTCATAAATAGCTCAAATTCCTTACAGCATTGACATCATTATACACCAATTGTCAGAAATATGTGGCCTTCAGGTAAACATCACACTTCAAAAGCAAGAGACCAGATCTATAGATCTATCCCCTGTAGTAATTTTTTAGGTCTACGTTAGGGTATTGTCAAATACGCATTGTATATGGCTATGGATCATTATCTCTGTCACCCCGCAACCACAACCTGATATACTTATAGAAGATAAGCATGTTAGCATTCAAAGCAACTTACTAAGAATCCAAGGGTAAATGTCACATCTATATACCTTGAGTAAGGGAATTAAGCATGCCCAACAACAAACCTTTAACGTGACCATAAATTCCATGGTCAACGACATTGACATTTACCACTTCCAACGTAGAAAATGTCACATATAGTCCTAACTCACTAATCTAAGGCTCCACAAACATGGTACTGTTAGAATTTAGAATTAAGCCTTATAATTCAAACAAATAATCAAGGAGAAACCCGAGATACAAACAATAAGCACATGTACATTTCTAGCTATTATCTCGCCAATCTGCATAGGCAGATTTGCCCAATAACTGTAGGCAAACCAACCCTTGTCACAGTTGGAAAGCCTCTCTGTTTGGGCTGGTGTTTTTCTAGTCTCAGAGGGGTGTCCATAAAAGATGTATGCTGCCATCTAATCTAAAAGTCAGCACAAATTCCAAGATGATCAACACACAAAGGACTCCCTCTTGGGTTGTCCGGGAACATTCATGAGCTAGGGTAAGTTTCAAATATTAATTTCAAGTGGTTGAAATCAGATTCTAGAGATAGATGTAACAGCAAAGTAAATGGAAATGAATGCTTCCTCGATTTATGTGCTTTATATCAGCTATACGGCCAGCAATAAATGTTGTACGGCCCACCTTCAGCTGTTGTATGGTACAGGACTGCAAACAATGCTGAAAATCTTTTTGGGATGTGTGCCAATCCCCTCTTGCTGCTACTCTTTCCCTCAACTCAAACTCTCTCTTGGGAATTGTGCCTCTTCACTTTCCCTCCAAGCTCTCCTCAAAAGTGTGCCCCAACTCTCCCTCAAGTGCTCATTTTATTACTCATTAATGAGTAACTTCCCTAACCCTTGGTCTTCCAAAGAGATAGACAATCAAGATTAGATCTTGCCCTCTTGAGATCAACGGTCGTTACTTAATCGTCCGTTGAGTTCACTTAAATCACTTTAGTGAACCAATCTTCATAAAGTCACTTTTACCCATTAAATATTAAAATGCTCAACTTGACTTTATAAAATGACTTTATAAGCTTACTTTATAAAGTCACTAGAGAGAGACATTTGCTTGGTCTCTTCTACATGCCGGGCGCCGCCAATGCAGAAGTACCTCCGAGCTACAAAATCTAACAGTGGTACAGCCAACGATTAAGGCTGTTACAGTCCAGTATAACAGCTGAACTTAAGGTACAGGTACAGCAGAGTTTTGGGGCTATTTGAGAGCTGTTACAAGTGTGTAGCAGCAGCCTTTCGACAGCCCTAGAAGGCTGTTACAGCAGTGTATGTTGAGCTGTAAAAGCAGCAGTCTTGGACCAGGTTTGGGCACAGAAACCAAGGAAGGTTTCTGTAGTGATTTTGTAATTTATTTGGCACATTTTCTATGTAAAGAATTTGGGCCTTTGTCCCTGGTATGGAGCTCTGTTGTTCTGGATTTAAGAACAAGGATTTTGGGCTTGAAATTCCTGAGTACTTATGTACGATCTAATTGCTAKCTTTTGATTCTTCCGCTGTGCTAAATRGTTAGGCATMTCAGTGTGTTTATGTTTACAGTTCAAATTGTGTTAATTTGTGTATAACTGTAGAAACAATAGACCAGACCTGAGGTGCAGTCAAAATCTAACAAAAGGAACACACTGTCATGGATTTTTAACTTGCATCAAAGCTACAAAKAAGTCAGTGAAATCCCACAGATGAAATGAGGTTGAGTCGTCAAATGAAGTACCGCAACTGAATCAACAGAATGATATCTTGAGTTTCTGTTCTTTCATTATGTAGAACGAAAACAAAATGGACCACTTGTTAATTATTGCTCGTGGATTTCAGAAGCTTGCAACTCAATGGGTACATTAATTAAATTGTAATTTCTTCAGCACATGACAAAATTGACTGCTAATGAGACAGCTATAATAAAAGTTCACTTAACATTATTCGCAGCTAAATCTCTCTCATCAAGAAACTCTCAAAGACTGTAGTTTTAATGGGGCAGACAACTATGGTACAGGTTAGTTTTAAGCTGCACCTTGTCGGCTAGATTTATCCAACATTTAATGCAAAATCAGTGTGCATTTGTGGTATTCCATGATCAGTTAACTGGTTATTGTCATCAAGCTGTAGAATTTGATTCAAAACAGAGCTTTGGTGCATTGCTGCAGTTTGTCCATTGGAGTCTCACTCAGTGATTTAAATGTACATAATTCATCATCACTTCAGTTTCAACAACAATAGAAGTAAAACAATACAAATTATTTCAGTGGAACCCAACTATAAAACAAAAAACTAAATGCATGGTTAATTATAACTTCTCATTCTGCCAAGCTTCAACTAACATAACAAACATTTGTAAATTTACTAATGTTAAACAGTGAACTATTTTATGTGAACATGTGCAACATATACAACAACTGGATCTCATTTGCATCCAATGAGTAAGTGGAAATAGAAGCATACTTCCTGACAGAAGTTCTGACGAGACAACCATCAAAATCAAAGGCAGCAATCTTTTCTGATGCCTCCAAACCATCTTCCTGATGAACATGACATCCAGAGTATATATTTAGTATGAAATACAATATGATTAATTAAAGAAAAGTAATCATCCCATCACTCTTTCTAGATGAAACGTATAATTTCCCAGTACACAAAACACGTTCTTGTATTTTCTTAGAAATTCTCAAGTATCTGCTATCTAAGCATACACATCTGGACAAGTTGTCATAATGGAAAAGTTAACTGATTCTTATCCTGACGAATATAGATGTTTCACAAGCTTGTGAATTCATAGAGACAGAGAGACAGATTGTGTGTGGACGTGATTAGAGTAAATGAGCAAGTCGAAGAGCACAGAGAACAATTAGAGAGCGCGAAATGAAATGAAATTATATAAATGTTCTCGAATGACCAAAATAGGTCAATGTGACTATGAAGCACAAAATTTGACAACAACAAAGAAAGAAAGAGTATACAGTGAAATGGAAGAAAGGGGAAGGGAACCTGTTGCCCCTGATATGGCATGAGGCCTTGATCCAGTGTTGAAGACCCTGTTTCAACAGGTTGCACATGGAGATTTGCCTTTGGAGGTCTTTGTAGTGATGTTAATGTCTTTTCTTTCATAGAGAATCATCCTTTTAGGGCATCATTACACATATGGTGACTTTGATGCTTGTGGATCCATGTCACAGTTTTTTATGCATATTTGGGGGCATGCCACATCATTAGGTGGCTAGGGTTTTGCTCTTGGAGAGAAGCACTATGAACCTTGAGGTTTCATGCACATTGTTTGAGGGCATCCTTGTTTTAGGGGTTGTTTTAACAACCATTTCCCACTTTGCACACATATCTATGTAGATACACTTTATATGGGATTGGTTAGCATGATTTCGGAAGCACTCCACATTTTGTTGGCACACATGTTGAGGTCGCCCTATTTTGAGTTGTTATAAGTTATAACAACTAATGGACCATTTCTGGCACATATATCCATGAGATACTCATTGTAGGGGAACATGTGCCCATGAGATCCACTTGTTGAGGAGTTTGTTTATGTTAGAGCGCCCTATTTTTTGAGCAGATATCTTTTGACAAGGTGCCCAAATCGCCGCCAAATTAGTGCCAATAGATGCAGAATCACATCAGAATTCATAATTGTGGTCATAATAGAAATTCAACAAGTATTGAGGGAGTTCTGGTAGTTGTAAATTTTCCGCCTTAAAACCCTCGCCACATTTAACCATTATTTTTGAGGAACGCCCCACCTTTATTGCTTGAGCTTTTTTGCTATCTGGGAAGAATAAGTCAATGAATGCACATAGAGGAAAATGCCCTGCACATGGGGCTGAAATTCCAGTTTTAAGGATTTTCAAAGAGGGGTGTGTTACCCCCCACTTCTAGGGGCAACTAGAGGGAAAAAAAATTCTCCATGAAATTTTAGTTTTAAGGATTTTCAAATAGGGGTGTGTTACCCCCCACTTCTAGGGGTAACTAGAGGGAAAAAAAATTCTCCATGATCCACATTTCAGACAGCAGATCCGATGATGATGTTCTGGACTCTCTACAGATAGATGTCCACCGATGCGTTCCATCCATGCTCAGCACAGCTCAGCTCACTCATATGATATGGTGCATGCACATACTCAGGTACATTGTCCTAATACTTCATATTCAGTGATAATATTAATACTTGAGGCATGAAAATGGTGTTCATGGGTTGATTTGGATAGTGAATCATGATGCTTTTGAGTTATGTTTTTTTCCTTATCTCACCTTGGTGGCCATTATCATTTTCTAGTCAAGCATTGTCACACTTGGGCAAAGTTGTACTACTGGGGGGCTTAATGGGGGTAATGTGTCCATATCCCTTATCATAAATAACACATTCCATCTATCACCTATCCGTTGTCCTTTCTTTTGGGCTGGGTGTTACATGTACCCCAAAAAGGTTTGTGCCTCATAATTCCATGAGTAGAAGGGGCTAGAAAGCCCGAGGTTGATGCAGCTTTGTAAAAAAATGACATAGAAAGAGCTAAACCCCCAATTCAAAATGCAGGGAGAAAGAAACAAACAAGAAAAGCAAAGTATTAAAAACCAAGAAAAGAAAGAAGCATGAGCTCTACACCCTCGCTAAGAGGCCATCACCCCAAGTCTTATGCAATGAATACATATCTTATGAAAGGACTTAGAAAATCAAATGTCAAAAGCCAAAAAAGGTTAAAGCTATAAAGAAAAAGGAAAAAGGGGATTTGGAAAGACACAGTGCCGAGGAAGGGTATCTCATTACCTAAGCGCTCCCTCTACAAAGGCACTCATGAGGATGAATATTATACATAGCCTCGCATGTCAATGACATCCACCCCATGAAGTAAACCCCAATTCATACCACTACCATTGCATATACTCCTTGATGGATTCCCTGGGACATACCTCTTGGTCCGGGTACTGGCACACCTAATAGGGGGTAATAATGACCCTCCCATACCTTAATTTGGCAAATTGCATAATTTTGTAAGCTAGTGTGAAGTTTGAAGAGGATATTTTGTGAGATCTATCTATGGCTTTGGTATTAACATAACTCATTTTATATGTTGTGTTTAGATTGTGTACCTTACCTCTGGTCTTCATGAAGCATCTTGGACCACATGAGCCCCCACCTCAAATGATGATTGCACATGATTGGATGACACTTGGATCTTGTTTCCATCCTTATACACACTTGCAAACGTGAGCTAAGTCCTGCTCACTTAGTGTGTCCTTGGAGGCACAATGCCTAGGTTCAAAGCCCACGCTATCACTTTGGCTTGAACCTCTTTCATCTAGGCTTACTCCTAGGGAAGCCAAGGGGGGTAGACCCTAGTTGCTAGATATGATTAACGTTATGTCCTAGGAGTTGGTTTTAATTAGTTACAAGGTTACGGGGAAAGACTAACCTATGATGCAAAGGCAGCAATGCAAGATGCAAGATTTACTTATGTCAAGCAAGCCCTTCCCTAAGTCAACTAAGACTAGTGCCTATAGATTGGGCAAAGGGGTCAACTAAAGTTTAAGGGTGTTTGATTACAAAAGATTATAAAGGTACAATTATCTCACAACAAGATTAGATACAAGTACTTACAACAATGAATGAAAGAATAGTACAACAATTATGAACAAGAGATACAAGCTATACAAGATACAAAAGGAACAAAATAACCAAGTGCTTAAATGTGTAGGTACTTAAAGATATTTAAAACATAAAGATCATCCACATTAAGCCAAGCATGCCCCAATAGCACTTACTCTATTGGACTATTTTTCAATGGCAACCACAACACTCAAGATCCAACAAGATGATGCCTCCAAATGGGATGCGCTATCTCTTGAGGGATCACACCATAAAGAGCATCTACTAAATGGAAAGAAATACTTGAAAGAACAAATGCTTAACAATACTCAAGATGACACTTAGTTAATTAATCCACAAAGAAATTGCATGTGAAATTAAAGACAAGATGTGTGCTTGCAATTAATGTTTTAAACAACCATAAGATGTACCCAAGAGATTGATTGCCTAAAACACTAGGTGGATTAAGGGTTACTTAAAGATTTTAAAGATTTTAAATTCCCCCCCCTTAACTAAGTGTTGAACCAAAATCCTCCTTCCTCAATTACCAAATGGCTGCTGGATGCTCAAGAAGTGAGGCAACAAGGCCTACCCTAGCTTCACAGGTCAACCCTAAAGACCCGAGTACTCCTGGAAAGGACGTCGCGCGCCGTGAGACCGTCCCCGGCCTAGCACCTTCCGTTGCCTTCCTCAAGCCTGTTTTAGATGGCGAAAATGGTTGATTTAGGTGTCCTATTAAGTCTAATATATTATTATACCTTAGGACTAAGTTTTTAGGTGTGTTTAAGAGTGTTTTAGTGACTTTTACTTGCCCAAAATTAGTAAAAAAGGCCCAAAACCGAAACTTCAATCAGCTAAAAAGATGTGTTTAGAATTTTAAGAATGAAGCATGTAAACACATATAGCATATATAATGAATTGCTGAAAAGAATAAGTTATTCCAACATCATTTACTTAACCAAGAATGTTTGTAAGCTTGAAAGAAAAGAGTGTCTTTAAAGGACAAGAACAACTTGCCAATAAAAGAGAAGAATGCTTTATCTCATCATCACTTAACCATGTATGTTATTGCTTTAAGAAAATGTGATAAGAAATGAAACTTGAAAGATTTAAAGTATGTAAGTGATCTTATGCCTCCATAGGCTTAAGCTAAGACTAGTTATGTGAATGTGAGATCTACTTCTAGAAGATTTGAACCATTAAGCATAAGCACATTATCAACACATTACTAGCCTTACGATTTTGGGGATGTCTCACCCAAGGTGTAGGCAATTATGAAGAAAATGACTTGAAAAGAGAAGCAAGAAATAAACCACTCACAATGACACAAGATGGAGGCAAGCCTACCTTTGTTGTGCCAAAGAGGGTTTGAAAGCAAGAATAAGACTTTAGAAATGCTAGAAAAATGAAGGAGAAGGATGAGATTTTTTACCAACCCAAATGAGAAACCTTTGGGAGTGTTGTGTGACCAAAAGTGGGCAGCAAAACCCCTTAACCTGATGAGAACCTGCAAAACCAGCAAGTTATTGCTTGCTGGAAATGCTGCACACAACAAGAAAAGTGAGGAAAAATTTATGGTTTTAAGGCAGAAATTTTTCACATAAAAATTCCAAGTAAAAATATATTTTTGTGACCTATCTATAATTGTTAGCAAACTGAAATATAGAAGGAATGAGTAACAAAACCAGATCTAAAAAGCAATGGAGTTTAAGGGGGGGTTTTAAGAGTGGACTCTTTCTTGAGGCTAGCCCAATAAAACCCTAGAGGTAAACCTACAAAATGTGAGAGAGAAGCTACAAAAATAGATAAAATGTGAGTAGATCTAGATGGTAAAACAAACTACTTTGAAATACCCAACTAAACACTTCACTAGATCTATGATAATACTACCACAAGATCTATCCAAACAAAATACTTTGCTTGAAACTTCTACTCTAGATCCATAAAACTTTTAGCAAGAATGAGAGAGAAATAGAACAAGATCACCTCAATAGTAGCAAGAAGCAACAAGAATACTCTTTGTTTCTTCAAAATCCTCCAAAGCGTTTCTATTACTCAAGAGGAGAGTGTTGTAGCAACAAGTTGCTTCAACACTCTCAAGAGCAAAATGGAAAGGAAGCACAATGAACCAAGAGGGAGAGAGAGAGAGAAAAAGAGAGAGAGAGAGAGAGAGAGAGAGAGATGAGGGGAAAATCAAGTAGCATAACAATAGCTCAAGATATGGTGGTGAAATGAGTGAAGGAGGGATTTTATTTATACTTGGAAAGGCAAAGCTACCCCTCTTGGATGAGTTACAAGTGTCACACATCAAAGAAAAGTCACTTTTAGGGTTTTGGTAAGTTAGGGTTTTGGCATGGATGGATGAAGTGGAAATGAATTGGAGTGAGTTAACAAGGCTTTGATAAGTGAAATGATGAGTTGTAGGGTCTAGAGAGGCACACCAAGGGATATAATAAGTCTCCCATTAAATATTTTATTATTTTTTCACTTTTTGGAGACTTTCTAGAAGAGAGGCACACCACTCTAGGAAAAGTGACGTTTTTGCTTAATGGCTAGGTGAGGGGGTGATGTGAGCGTTGGAAAAGGTTAGGAAAGGTTAGGAAAAATCTCTCTTACCTTTTCCATCATTACTTTCATCCATTTGCTTATAAATTACAAAAATGGCATTTTACCTATGTCATGACTTAGCAATTAAAATTGTTGTTTTGACTGACTGAGACTCCCGGTGGACAAACACCTAGCAAAAGTTGTTTGACTGAGCTGAAACTTGGTCCAAGGGTGTAGGGGGTTTCATTCCATTTCTTTTGAGCACAAATACCCCGAGAAAAAACCCAAAGACCTAGTTTTTACAATATTTGCTCAAAAACAATTAATTAATTAAATAATTAAACCTTCAACCTTAGGAAAATTTAATTAATTTAATTAATTAAAAAAAAACTATCTAGACTCAACGGAATTCCGCGAGACTTTCTAAGATGTCATACATGGTCCTTTACATCATTCCTAAACAATAGTTACCAGAGGATAATCCCATTAGAACGCCTTTCACCACTTTGGAGGAATTATTGTTGGTGGGAGGGAAAAACTCAAGGGAAATTAATAAGGCTGAAAAGCCCAATTAATAACCTGAGGATAAAAAAACCCTCAATGAAAGGAACTCCCCTAATGAAGAAATCCCAAGGTAACTGACCTAAATATGACCCATGCAGACCTATTACATTATTAACCCACGCAGGGGTGCGAAAATTATGTTTACAAAAGGAAGTGCTGGAGGCATAAATTGCCCAGTAGAACCAAACTGTCTTCGACGTATTAGCATATGTTGATGCATATCTTCACGGCACATGGAGTTGATCCCCTAGTTGAATAGGCGGTCAACAGATCCTTTGAAGGATGTTGAGGGGTTATTACCCCACTAGTATGGAGGTCATCTCCATCACTTGAGGGAGGTCGTTTGGCATTCTTAGGAGGACATTGGAGGTTTTGATCACATGGCTCCATTCACGGGATCCCCCTAGCACATGTGGACATGACCTTGAAGTCATTGGTGATGGGATGTTACGTGGATGATGATAGCTTGATGGGACACTTCACATTCCATGGAGGACTTGGACCTTTTCTTGAGGACATTGCATTTAGAGAGATGATGTGGCACCTTTCCATGCATGACGGCACCCTTTGATGATGGGACGTTTTCCTTGAATGATGAAATGTTGCACCTTTTGATGATGGGACATTTGATGTGACATTTGGGCTCTATGGAGATGACATGGCACCTTTTTTATGACATCACACTTTTTGGAGGCTTGAGGCACCTCTTGGAGGTCAAACGTTTCACCCTTTCATGGCAGTATTTCACTGTTTGAGCATCTTTTCACCTTTTTGGAGTGAGTTATCCCCTTTTGAGGCCACACATGTGAGCTCTAGGGCAATTTTGAGTGCAACAATTTCACTTTTGAGCTAGATTACTTCATCTTGGAGGTATCTTTGGGGGTCTTAGAGACCTATCCACTCTTGTATCATGGATTTTTTATGTATTGTTGTCTTATCTCTAGGTTTTATGAGAGATAAAGGCATGATTTTATGTTTTTAGGGCTTGTACTGTGTGAGAAGGGTGCTAGATCTCTCGTATAAATAAGAGAAGCACTTCTCACTTTCAAATCATTGCTAGTTGTGGAGATATATCACTCCTGTCTACTTCTACTTGTTCTCTTTCATGAAGAATGCTATGTATGGTTAACTAGGGCGACTTCTTTGGGAGCTATACTTGTGGATCTTTTACTACTTGGATGACATGGAAATTAGGGTTTTGATGGATGGAAGATGTTTTAAGTGTTCTCTTTTCATCTTGTGGTTTTGTTTAATCATGCATTTTTAGATTGATGTTGTTTCTCTAATGGTGGATCTTCATCCTCTTGGATCATTTTTAACAAACCCTTTTATCAAAATCCTTGGAAAGTTTACTACTAGGAGGATTGCCTAGGGTTAGTAGTGACAACCTCTAAGCCTCACCCTAAAATAATCCACTTCATTCTCTCAAAGAAGGATCTCTTTTTTACCCCATATGCCTAAAATAGTAGGCACTAGTCTTTTTCTCCACAATAATCAATCATTATTACTGAAATTTACTACTTTAAGGTTCGGGTTCAGGTTTCTTTAACCCAAAATTTCATTTTCAGCCATACAAACCAAGACGTCGAGAGTGTTTAGGCATACTATTGACCTAAACTCATTGTTGAAACCCTAAATTAATTTTCTAAAGCGTTATTACAGCCATCTGAGGCAAAACGTCTAGGGACGGATGACTTTTATTGCTGAATTTTTTTATTTTGTTGGCAAATAAAACCCTAATTTAACCTAATATTTAGACCTATAATTTACTGAATCATTTCATGATCAAAATGCTATCCTTTTACTACTGAAAAATAACTATTTAACTGATGACATAAATTTACTGTTGCTGCCAAGTGTAGCCTATCTTTTGGTGAGTAAGGTTATGGTGTAGTGGGCATAGCATAGTGCTCTGAAGCGCTTCCTTGACCTAACCTTAGCTCTAAAACTTTTCAATGGGAGATTCAAGCGGGGAGGGCATCGCCCCCTCCTAATGTCGATGCTCAAACCTTCCACACCATGGTTGTTGCATCAGTCAAGCAATCCAAACCTCCGCCCTCTTGTTTTGTAAAGAAACTCTATGAAATGTCAAAGATAAATCTGCCTCCATCAACTGCCAAGAAAAAAGATTTGGCCCTTGTTGAGAGAGGACTTGTGGGTCAATCTACTGGTATCTAGCCGTCTACCAAGACGGTTGCGATTTGGTTACAGAAAACCCGGGTTTCTCTCATCAAAGGTTCTCTTTCTCACTTTTTTTGTGGTAGGGGTTTTTATGCCCTCCTCTTTCAAAACAAAGAAGACCGAGATCTGATATTCCGTAGTGGTCCTTACTTCGTTGGGGCTAGAGGAATGTACATGAACAAATGGACCCTGAATTTTAATCCAAAAAACGTTGTTCCTTCTGCAGTTCCTATTTGGGTTCGCCTTCCTCATCTCCCCCTCCATTGTTGGAGTGATGATGCCCTGCATTGCATTGGGAATTCTCTAGGCCAATACATTGATAAAGCAGAACCGAAAGAAAATCTTTTCTCATGTGCTCACATCTGCATGGAAGTGGATCTGGAGAAAGGCATCCCAAAGGCAGTGTTATCCCCATTTTGTGGATAACTAAGGAGATTATGTCTCGAGGCCCTCAAGATATGGAGTGTCGAGAGACTACATGACCA
>SNQJ01S0281795.1:0-11166 GCA_010110895.2 Picea sitchensis
GTGACTGCAACTGGTACTACGGTTGATACTTCAACTGGTACTGCAACTGCAATTGATACTACAACTAGTTCTGAGACTGCAACTGCAACTCCAACTTAGGGTTTTATGAGGAAACCCTAATTTTTCAGACTTCAAATTTTGAAATTTTGATCCAAGGGATAGATGCGTTGAGCTGAGGCAAGTAAGCTGATGTAGTCAAATTTCTAAAAATCCAAATTTTACCCCCTCAAACTTGATCTGTGGATTTCTAGACTAGTGCTTCTGGTTTTCTGATACTTATGGTTCTCTGGTACTTCTGGTACTTCTGGTACTCTGGTTTTCTGGTACTTTGTGAAAACTAGGGTTTCACTTTTTGGGAGATTTAGCCACTGAAACGTTGCGCTAAGGATGCCAAAGTGATCCTTGAGGAAGGGCGCACTTTTCTAGATGTTTTTAGGGATAAAATACTTCACCAACAAAAATCCCTAATTTGCATGTATGACAACAGTGACGTTTTTCACTTTCTCTTGTGAAAGATGCTCTCTTCAGCTTAGCTCTGATACCATGTTAAGGTTTAAGCTATTATTATAGTTCTTTGCATTTCAATAGACAACAATGGCATAAGATAGGATCACTAAGAAATACACAATCACAAGAGACACATCATTTATCCTGGGAAACCCTCAAGGAGAAGAAAACCCAGCAAAAACTTCCTTATTATAGATAGCCAATACAATGCCAAGAGATAACTCAAACAAATACAAAACGTCCTATCCCAAGAATGTGCCTCTCTCTCTCTCTATCTTCTCCAACTGCAACTCAGAAACTTGTCTCTCAATGAACAAGTGAGTGTGTGTCTAAGTGAGGCGCTAGCCTCCTTATTTATACAATTCTAGCACGTGTGGAAGTGTCTCTTCACTGGCAGGGCCGACTTCTCAATCTGGGTGGTTATAACCACCTTTAATATATTATGGGGCCTCTTTAATATATTATGGGGACGACTTCTTATTATGCCTATTACAATTATGTTTTGACCAATCCGCAAAAGGGGATTTGGTCTTTTACAATAGCCGACATGATCAATCTGCAATGGGGATTTATCTAATGAATAATTCCACAATAATAATTAGAATACACTTTGCAGTTACATTATTTCAACAGAGGAAACCTGCGTAAAGAAGGAAAAGAATCATGTTCGTTGATGTAGATTTTGGGACAAATCAGGAACCGTCAGATTGAGGGGTAGTCATAGTTTGGAAGAATTATATCTCAACCGTCGGATCTGTGAGTTACAAGAGAAGGATCATTGAAGTTTTATTCGATCCTTTGGAGGACTAGTCAATGATCAGATCAAGTTGTGACCGTTGGATACGCAAGCGATTGATTGTGGAGAGCGAAGGGAGGATTAAACAACACGTTAATTCCAATCCCACAATTAGTTTAGACCTTTGATCATCACCCACAAATAGATCTACGGTCGGCATCAGTTCCACTACCAACGAGTAGTTTCCATTGAGGAACTTGGCAATAATTTTAAACTTCATGCTAGTTGGGACCCCACAATCATCCCTGATCGTTGATCTACTCCGAGAGAATTCTCGAACATTGCATCAATTTGAGTGGAAGGACAGAGTAAGACATAAAGAAGGACCATCAAATCTAGAGAATACATTATGACTGTTAGATCTAGGAGGAGGACATGTGCCACATCAGGAGATCCACATCACTAAGACCATGTCAGCAAGGACACATGGTGCAATCAGATGGTGACAAGTGTCTAAGTCCAAATGGCACTTTGGGGTACGTGAAAGTCATGAATCTAAGTGACAAGTGGCAGCCACTCGACCAGTGACCAAGTCAGCAGTGACATCACCAAGTTACATCACTTCGGGAGTATGTACTTTGGGGGAAACCAGTTTCTAACACCAGTAATTGCCCGAAGCATTGAAGGTCAAAGTTAACGCTAATCGTTGATCTAATTCGGGAGTGTTATCGACTGTTGATAAAGTAACATGGAAGGATAGAATAAGCTTAAACCATGAAGTGACACTAACCATTGATCTATTTTGGAGATAATTCTCCATCGTTGAATATTATGGACACGCGTCTTTGATCTGGGAGGTTTAATGATTGCAAAGATTGGAAATCGCCAAACACCGAATTTTCGAAGTGAACAAGAATCGTTCATCGTGAAAATAAAATATTGATCATCTGATCTGGTTTGGGAGATTTGAAATATTACAGAGGTTGGAAGTCGCAAAGGATGAAGTCTCGAAGTAACGACAGACGTCCATCTCATCGTGCGATTAAAACGTGATCGTCAATCTTGACAAGTGATCAAGCACTTATTTAGCTTAGCACCTGGTCACCACCTGTGGTCATATGGAATAAGGAAATAAGGGTAAAATAATAGGCAGGGCTTAAATTAATAAGCATGTGGTTCTATGCCTATGGTCATATGAAAATGGTTTGAAGGAAACACCTCATATAGATTTCATATTTGTAATTCGATAGAGGATTAACACCATAATAATACAGAGATTAGGTGAAAAGATCGAATATGATATGTTGACGAATTGAGGACACAGCAGAAGCATGAGAACGATATGATGAGTCGATCCATGTCTGTGATCAACTCATGAAGACAAAAGAATCGACACACAGTCATGATTAAGAGATTTAAATCATGAGCATTATGAATAAAGGATAAAAAGAAAAAATGATATTATTTAAATTTTAATATTATCATTTAAATGAAAAGGTACAATGGTTATGATATCAAAAGACATAATGATTCAAATTCACACCAATTGGAAGACTATATAAGCAAGAAAGAATGGTGAGAAGAAGTGTAGTTGAATTTGTTGAAGTATATATATTTATATATAATGGATTAAATGAAGGTTCATTCTATCAGGTTGGTGCATGTTTACAAGTTGGGTCTTGTATGAGGATTGGATTCCTCACATCTCGGTTGGATCTGAGATCAACAAGTTGGGACTTTTTATGAGAGTTGTATTCCTCATTTCTCAGTTGAATATGAGAACTACAAGTTGGGTCTTGTAACAAAGAGTTGGGTCTCTCATAGATGCTTGAAATTGAAGATATTCAAAGATTGATCTTATGTATTCATTCAAGTTAAATAAATAAATAAAATATTTATTCTTTTATATATGAAAATGAAATAAATATATGTTGTTCAGTTAAATTATGAAAAGTTGAAAATTGTCCAAAGTTTTGTGACACTGATTCAACCCCCCTCTCAGTGTTAAGTGTCCATTTCAATAGAGCACACATAAAATTAAATAACATGTTTCTATACAATATAAATAACAACTATCTAAGATAAATTTATAGAAAATAACAAAGTATAAAACATGAAATAAAACAAGCTTTTTAAAGCAAAAGCAAGGAAAGCTTAAGAGTAATATAAAATACATAGAGCAATAGTAAATATGCCTAGAGTGATAATATTTATTAAAAATAATGTCTAATTGATAATCAAATGATAATAACTCAAAGGCGGGGCTTGATAACTGGTTAGGCTTCCAAGATTCCAACAAATGGGATGTTTTGAAAACCATCTATCACTTATAACAAAAAATAAAATCAGATGGGTGAAACCTCATATGGTGAAGAATATTGGGAAAATCAATACCTGGATTATATGAAAAGGTTTTGCATACATTATTGTGTTAGTCTTCAAAGTATGGATAGAAATGTATAATCGTGTACACATATGCATTCTAAAGAAATCACACTTACTTACACCCTAATGCTTGATATTTGTTGTAACTTGTCATGTCATTATAATAATCTGTAAGGCTACTTGAGAAATTAATACAACACGGAATTGGATTTCATGTGCAAAATTCAAGCATACTAATTCTTTTCTCCTCCATTTATTTAGGTCTCCTTCTCCTTCTCCTTCGATAAAAGGTAGGTGATAGTTGAAGGACATAACTACCTCTTGAATTTATATAACAAATAATTTTAGCATAATATTTACTTATGGATAGATGGTAGTTGGAAGGTCACCTAGGTCAAAGGTGGGTTTAGGTGCCTAGGAAAACTAAGGGCCCAACCATTAGACTAATGTGCACATATTTTAGCCTTAAGAAGACAAAACATCAGAACTTTATTCAAATAATTATTTCCTTCATTATATATTTCCCATCAACTACATTCAAATAATAACACAATAGACAACAAGGAGAATGTATATTTTCATCTTCATCCACACTTGAATAGAAACAAATACTTCTAAATGCATTCAAAGCACTGTCTTTTGCAACTTCAAAATATTTAACAGATTTGGTCATAATTAAACTTGTTCAAAACAGTCTTACATATCATACAACATGTGTATTAGTAGACATCTCATGATAAATATACATGTAGGTGACCTTATTTAAATAATTGATGTCCCCATCCTGAGTTGTTGTAGGGATAACATCCACACCTTAATTTGTAGCCTTGACTTTAACTATTGGTAAATCCAGACCAGTCTACCTCCTCGCATGACATTCATCCCATGATCATAATAAAATGCAACATCAATCTCTTACAATCATAAATTAAAACCTGCATTCACCTACACTATGCAGGCTATAGGCATTGATAGAAATGCATCAAGGGATATGTAATAGTGACAAAGTGTGTGCATAAGGCAAGGAAATATGGATGAAAGAGTAAACATGTGAAGGAACAGAAATTCTAATGGAATGTAGTTCTGAACATCGTGCATATTACCCTCATACAATCATTATCAAGCATGATCAACCTCCAATCGCATAAGATGTCAAATATGGGTAGCCATAATGCATACAAATGCCAACACACTATCTTAATTTGCAAAGTGTTTTTCATTAATAACTTATGCATACTAAATTCTTTCAAACCATACTCAACAATGCAAGAGGTCAAGCATTGATTGGCCTTAAGGCTAACCAATCATCTAATGCAAACACCAATACCATCCATGCTCAAGTAAAACCATTCAAGCCATGGATATCATCCACATGCATAGGTGAAAAACATTTGGTTATGAATGATGTTGTAAAACCTCGAGATTATGTTCAAATAATGAGAAGGAAATCAAAATGGAAAAGCCTTCGGGCTAAAATATTACTCTACACAATAGTCCAAAGGGTAACATATTTGACCAAAAAGGGGTATGAGTTTGAGCCTTTAGATTGGAATATGAATAAGATAAGGTTAGGGGTTCGAGCCTCATATCCCAACCATTAGTATATACAAGCCACAACAAGAGAGATAATGATATACGCAATGTGTTCAAACCATACTCCATTATGCAAGAGGTCAAACATCACTTAGCTTCCATGTTCCAAATATTTTGCAAAATGTTAATACATAGAGAATTTTTGAAAATGGGATCATACCCAAAAACAAAGGAACAAATGGATTCAAAATGGAGGGTTGGAGAATGAAAAGTAGTCACCCAAGCTAGAAATCAACTCTATTCCAGGCAAACACACACAATGGAAAGAAATTGTAGGTTATTCCATGTATAGGGTGTGCCTTTCCTTATCGTTTAAGTATTATGTCAAATACATGGCAACCAAACCTCAACTTGTAGGTAGTGACTGTGAGCACAAACCCATGTTGAAATGCCTACAATGCCATCCAAATGAACAAATGAAAACTTTGGTTTATTCAATCAAGTTTGGCCCTCTCCCACAAAAGTGAAATGCTTGTGAAATGAGAAAATAAGGTCACAATCAATAGAACAATTCAAGCCTCCATGCCCCCAGTAAAATAAATGCATAGGGTGCCCTCAAACACCATCCAAAACCAAAAAAATATGCCAGGACTAGGCCATTGTTTTGGTGTCAAAATTCCATCACTAAATAGCCCAGGCTCAAGCAGAGCTCCAAATAACCAAGTCAAAATGACAATATGAATTAGTGTAAGAGTGACTAAAAAAGGATATTTATTTTCTCACCATTTTATCTAAATCAAGGGCTATGAGAACTCGATGTAATTTCATGCATAGACACCATTTGAACCTTGGTATTAATGCAAAGTATCTCCAATACAATCAATGTCATCTAATAAGCATGTCTTAATATAATCCCAAGGAAATCTCGTTTGTAGGTCTATGAGTCATATCACAAATATTTTCACAAGCCCATATTTGATAAGGGTTGTGAACTTTGTTAATTATTGAGGTAGGGTCAAGACCTCATATCTTGATCCCTATCCTTTTCGTATGTATACGCTCACAATGATTTGAGCCTTGAGCTTATAAGCTCTTGATCTTAGCTAATATAGAACACAAGTGCACACACATGCCAACTCATAAAATTAACTAACCATTTATTTGTAGGTACACAAGATCAATATGTAAGCAAAGATGAAGGTGGTAAAACCAATACAAGCTATCAAACCATTGTCAACACAACCATGTAGTGTTACAACTGTTAAACATAACAAAGAAATATTACCATTGTTAGTGTAATTAATGATTATGATCTATTTTTGGATGCCCTGTATCAAAATGTAAGAAGAGACGAAGAATCATCAAACCATCAAAACCAGTTAGCTTCCACCAATACAACTATATAATATTGCCTCTACTTATGCATTTGTTCACAAGTACTTGTAGGTAGTATGTACCAAATCAAACTGAAGTTGCAGTTGTATTAAATCATCACCATGAACAACATGTCCCAAGTATAACATCATCATCGACTTGAAATCATTATGACCATAATCACCATGTGAAAAGTACAGATAGACTAAAATAAAACACGAACAACAATCATAATAAATGTGATTTTCATGAACAAATAAATTTGTATTGCTCTAATGCAGACTAGCTAGTGGGACCATTAGTATCTTGTCTAGGAAGTAATTGTGTGACAAGTGTATCGATGGCAAGGTTGAGCAATTCGAGTGGTTGTCCCTTTTAATTAAGCTTAGGTTTAGGAACATGTTGCAAAATGTCACAATTATATATGTGTTGGCAAAAAATTGGGTCAACAAAATGTTGAGTCTAAGTTGTAGTTCTTCATTCTTGAAATTATTATGATGATGATAGTTCAAATTTTCAATTAATATTTCTCACATTTCTATAAGGAATAATGTTGAAAATGTTGATTCAAGATTTTGTTAATTGAAACATCTTCATCTTCATAGAATGTCAATTCTAAGTTGTAGTTATTGATTGCTCAGATTGAACTTCTTCATTGCCAAAATTCTTGTGATGAAAATAATTCAAATTTTAAGTTAATACTCACAAATTTATGTAAAGAAAAGTGTTGAAAATGTCGAGTTGGAATTCTGATACCTGTAATGTCTTCATGTAATGTGTAGTCCGAAATGTAGCTAATGATTGCTTGTATTCAAATTGTTCATGCCAAAATTCTTGTAACAATAATAGTTCAAATTTTAAGTTAAGATTGCTCGAAATCTCAAATTATGTAAATGCTTAAGAATTTATCTCTATAAATAGATGAAACTTCTAATTTATGTTTATCTCTCTAAAATCATAATGGGTTTTTTTTGGACAATTATAATTATTATGTCATATGATTTTTTATTTTTATTTTGTTAATAGCAAATGTTCAATGCATTTTCCCTGTTAAACCTTTATTTATGGATGCCCATTTTAAATGTGTGGTTCTACTTACCTTATAATATTTTAAATGTGTTGTTCTACTTACCTTATAATAGTATTAGAATGAATTTTTGTTTGATATGGTCAATGCTTTTCTTGCATCACACTTGCAACTTATTTTGATTTCACAATTATGTGTTGGAAATTAATATAAATATATGGATGCTTGGTATTAGTTTTAATGTTTGATTACAACAAATTGCGATGAGTGATAAATTAATAGTTAGGAATACGATGAGTGATAAATTAATAGTTAGGAATATACTATCAAAATTTGTAGTGCTTAAGGTACTTACCTTGCAAGTTGCATATGTAGATTGATAATACATGTATAAGTTGTAGTAGTAGAGGGAGGATATTGTCACCTCAATACACCTTCAACTCAACAATAGGTTATGTCTCCTCAATCTTTGAGTACAAAATTACGTTATTTTACCCTAACAAAATTGTTATATAAAAATATTCAACAACAATATCCCATAATGATATACGGTGGATCTAAAAATTTGAGGGAATTTTGTATTTATCAATCCTTTGTGACCCTGTGACGGTAAAAATATCTTTCACCTTTTTTTCATAATATGTTCTTGAAATTATTAGTATCATATTTTAAAGAATATATAGGAGTTCAAGTTTAAATTGGTGAAGTAATTAGTTCTATAATGTTGAGAAACAAATCTTCAATCCTCTGTATTGGACACTTTATTTTGATTATGATCTTGTTCAATATTATGTAATCAATGCACTTTCTTACTAGTGTGCTCTTATTTGACATTAATAAAAAAAAAACATCCATAATATTAGGCATGTTTCAATATATCATTTGACATTTAACTCTTGGAATTCCTCATAAATTTTGCATAATTCCACTTCGATTGAAGTTTACATTGTCTTGTGATGGTCAAATTCCACATCTTTATGCAGTGATTCAAATGTGCCTAACTTCTCATGGTGAGCCACGTGATGGAATTTTTCCCTATGAATAAATGTTGCCACATGGTAGAATTGTGAATAACTAGTATATGTGTTTCGACACTAGCACCATCAATCAATAAAACTTACTAGAATAGTCAAGTTATTTGTGGTCAAATAGTGAAGCTTAAAGGCTTTCATTACAGAAAGCCAAATTTGAATGTCATTAAAACATAAAGGTTGTGACAATAAAGTTTTAATAATACAATTGAAGTTAAAATAGCCTCATTGTCACTTGTGGTAAGATGGGAGATGGGAAATGAAGGGAGGGGCTTTCTTAACAAAGTTATAATGAGAATAAAGATCAAATTTGTTATGAACATAAGGGAAGTTCATTGTTTAGATATTTTTCTCTCTTTAAAATATGAAAAATATAAACATAATTGTAATTTTTTAAAGATTTTTTTTTTCCATCAAATACATATTCCAGGGAAATCCATCAGGCACTTCCCCTCATTCTAAGTATGGTACCTAGGGTTAAACAAATTATCCAGGGCTCAAGGCCGATACGCCAATATATTCATTAAGATCTCAACATGTTGCTTGTAGGATATGAATATAAGTTTTCATTCCATGAAATTCATGGATGAAATCACCATTACACATATATTATTCATGATGAAAAAATGTATATATACAATGTAAATTGGTTTCCTTCCATACATAGAATAGATTATAACTTATGTTTATTCCATGGTCCTTTCATGGCCTCCCAACTCCAAAACAAAACTAATTCCAATCCCCTAAAACTAAAGACATCAACCATGAAATCCCCACACACTCATAGACTTGACCAATAAGCAAGTGGCTAGAATTTTGCTCCAAAACATATAAACTTTACAATCATTCTTGTCAATGATTAATCCTTTGTACTTCTTGGTCAAAAGCATAGATTGAAATATATTGGTTAGGATATATCTATTGCAAACATATATTGTTAGTTAATAATGGTGGGCTAGGTTTCTCAAGGAAGTAGATGAAATGCAATCTTGACTGGGGTGTCATTGTGATGAAGAGATATTCGGGCATGTCGGGACCTACCTTGCAAAATTTGTTGTCACTCCCCCATATTCTCTTGTCAAACTTGAATCCTAAAGAGTAGCATTGATATTTATCATTCACAAAATATGTATTAGAGTAGTCCCAACAATAATTAAATCCCTATGATATAGAGTACTAATTTGAAAACTAATAGCTAGCTTTTCTTTTTGACAACAAAGGGTTTGTTTCTTTGAATGTGCTTATAAATCCTACAAAACAAAGTCCATGTTAGGAACATATCCTACCTCCTTTATCTTCCCAAACAAGTTGTCTAACATTACATAAAAGGATTAGCCTCAGGGATAGTCTCCACAATAATCCAGATAGAGGTACCAAGATATCCACTGGTAATAAGAAAAACAATAACTAGCTTCTAGTTTCAACTACATGGAATTTGTTCCTTTAAATGTGTGTATACATCATGCAACACAAAGTCTATGTCAAGCACATACTAAGCCTCCTTTATCTTGAGAAAAAAACTATTGGACATACCATAGATTTCTTTTGATTGTGGGTGAGATCCATCTCTTGTAACAAATGAATAAACTTTGTTTCTAATCTCAATCCTACTGCATCCTGGTTTATTCATCACCCCATATTCTTTGATCCTTTCTATCACACTTTCTACATCCTACCACCTCCCAACTTCATCATATATATGTGTGATAGTAGTACATAATACCCAACATTTTTAGCCTCTAACTCAAAAATGTTGTTAGCACTTCTTCTAATAGCTACAAATTGGAATGAACTTTGCATGAACTAAGCAAAGTACCCCACATGCCATAGGTAGGTTTGAATGGAATCAATTTGACAAACTCATAATCTTTATCCAAGTGTCTATAACATCCAATAAGATCGGTCATGCAAGGATGATGCTTTATTGTGGGTATGATAGTATGATTTTTGACTCATTGATTCAAAATAATGTAGGCCTTCACCAACCATATCTACATGTTGGCACTCTTCTTTACATAAATTATGAGGAAGAGGAATTTAAAAAATTCTCATTACACACGATGTTTTGCTGCATATTATGCTTCAAACTATACTAGACCGGACATTTTACAACTTTTCTCTCCTCACACATATTGTCTCCATTTTCATTGTTATTTATTGTTTCTGTATATGTATGTCGACCAATTATGGGTGTAAATATGGTTTTGTGGGATCCTTATTAGTGGTATAATGGGAGACAAAGGTCCCACTAGATTCAATGATAGAGTAAGTATGGTGGTCATTTAATGTAAGGTGGACCGGGTCCACTATGTTTGTTATTATTGAATAAATCTCAGTAAGTAGTTAACATTGAATAAATGTAATGTGGTCTCAATAAAGAAGGTCCACTAGACAGTTAACATTAGGGTTTTCAAGCTAGCTATAAATAAGGATATATTCCTCCTTATGAATCATGTATTGGAGTATATTATATTGGAGCTTAACTCATCATGAGGTTGCCCCCTCAAAGAGGAAAGTGAACGAAAGTTGATCCTTCCATAAAATGACCAATGTATGGCATTGCCCTACCTTAA
>SNQJ01S0281797.1:0-11166 GCA_010110895.2 Picea sitchensis
TGAAGATGAAACAAAGTATGATGTAAGTTGAACTGGACACAGGGAAGGCCGACACGGAGAGAATGGACAACTGCAGATGGCCGACTCAATAGAGGTTTCAGATGAACTTCTCTTGAACATATGAACGACACGAGCAATGATTTGGTAGCATTGACTCAAAGACGACACAGGGTATGACCTTGTAGCAAATCGAATGAGAGACAAATGGATTTCCCAAATCGGCTTCAAATAATGAATAGGGGGTGTCATGTTCAAGAGTGACACTTACTGCCAATCAATATGAAGATGAAAACATATCCCTTTCACAAATTTTCCCCCACCATTTCTGGTGAGTACCTCTTTATTTTTATGCAAGCTTGAGGAGGATAACATATGCTTGTTGATGTAAGTTCATCCTTCGGATAAGTCCTTCAGAGTATGTTTAACGAACCCTAAGAAGGAGTGGTTCGATCCCATTACGGGTCTATCGATGTTTGTTTAACAAGTCCAAAGATAGAAAACTTGAAGGTTTTTCATGATTATAGAGTTTGGAAAAACACTTAAAAGAGAACTCTCTCAGTTCCTTTTTCATAAAGTAGTCTGATGAGACCGAAAAAGAGGTAAATTATAGCCCAACAAACGCTTTCTTCAAATAATTTATTGAGCGTGAAAATAGCAAGGTTGCTCGTCTATATTTTCATGTTTAGAGCGTCTGAAAAGAGCTTAAAGAGGACTCTAGGGGGGTTCCTTTTTTGTGTAACCTTGTTGAGCCCGAAAAAGTGATAAAAGTATGCTCGATTGCATTCTCATGTATTTTCAAGCGTGAGAATGGACAAAGACCAAGCTCGAGGTTTTATACAAAAACCATAAAAAACAATCAAAATATGCGATGAAAAAAGAAAAATTATGTCTGCATCCCTATACGTGAACATCGAAGTCATTATGCTTGCAAAAGTTGCACTCAAAAGGGCATTAGGGTTTAGGTTTTAATCAAGAAACAATTTAAAAAAATCCAAATAATATGGTAAAAGTAAATATAAATAAGTAAAAACTCTTTTTACGATATCATTTTCACTTTTCCACTATTTGAGCCCCAAAACCCCTTTTTTACCCTCGAAATTTGACGTCAGATTGCGGGAGTTACGAGCATCCATTTAATGAGCCGTCAGCGACAGTGAGGTAGGCTCTTTGTCCTCTACTCCTTCATGGTTTTATTTTGCATTTTCATTGGTAAAAACTCATTTTTGAGTTGGTTTTGTGAGCCATACTTGCACTCAACCATTCTCGCAGGTGGACTACATGGGACCTGTGAGAATGGGTCATTCTCGCAGGTGAGCCCACAATAGCCTGCGAGTTTCTCACGCCGTGCCTAAAGGGACCTACAAGAACCGCAAAGCATAATTTTTTTTTTAAGTTTTTCTCAATGAAAGAAAACCAAATTGTGAGTAGAGTTATTAATCTTCTTTTTGTGCTTCTTATGTAGGTATTTGGCTATCAAAATGGTTCTGGAATGGCATGAAAGGGATCACAAAGAAGATAATGCCATTGCCGAAAATCATCCACCCAATATTGCCGCTTTGAGAAACTATGGCCTTCTGAAGTATTTTCGTATTCCGGGCATGAGGGCCCAAGTCAAGCTATTAGAGTACCTTATGCATATGTGGGATTCTGATCAGCAGGTATTCCATGTAGGGGTCCACACACTGTCCTTAGATATTGAGGACATTTACTTTTTGACTGGACTGTCACAGCGTGGGTACCACATGAGCCTGACTAGTAGCAGAGGTGGTGGGCTGCCCATGAGTGAGTACTGCCACTTACACTGTGTTCCTGAGACAGAGAGGAAGAAAGGGAAAGTAGCTATTTGGGGAGTGAGGGATTTGACCCTCCACACTATTTTATTCACCGTTGCACATATGGTCGGGAGCTCCAATCCTTACATGACGCTCTAGAGTTACTTTTAGTATGCTATAGAGTGTATTGAACCTCAGGTTTTTAAATGGGCAGATGCAGTTCTTCGTAGCATGAAAAGGCAGTTGACCAAATGCAGACAAGGCAACCTGAAGCAATTCGGGTATGGATCTTTGTTGGTGTCCTTCTCTCTCGAGAGGGTTCCATTACTGAGACTGCAGGTTGAGTGGAATTTGCCAGCTCTTAGGGATCCCATAATGCTGAGATGGTGTCAGATCATGGCCCAGCACGTGGCTGGACCAATTATCAAGTATGATGATACCTTCTTCAACTGGCTGCGACGACAGATGTTGATGGTCGACGATTATGCTTATGCTGGGTTGGATTTCCTAGGAGATCCAGACTTAGTCCTGTCGGAGGATGCTCAGTGGGGGGAATTTGGTAAGAAGTACACACATTTTTTCTTTTTAAATGTTTTTGTGAATTTTTATCATATGAAAATGTTTTTTATATATTTGTCCAAAAACTAAATACAAAATTCGTTGTTGATGACATAGATGTGGGACCTTACCAACCTCCTAGTACTTCTCCCATTCAGCGGTGAGGAGAGGTGGCGTCAGTGCCACAATGGGACACCGAGGATTATCAAGAAGTGGAACAAAACCTAGAGGGTTTGATAGCGGATATTCCAGACATGCCTGTTAGAGAGGTTCCACGACACTATCAATGTCACACAGTAGGAGTGTCAGACTCCATAGGTCGACTGCTCTGTAGGGTTGCCCGAGCAGTCGTGTGTTACCATGAACGTCAGGACATGACTCTTTCCCTAAGTTTTGACCATTCAATTAGCTAGTAGGGAGGAACAAGTAACATACCTTTGTATCACTTCCTAGGGTCTCTGTTGTTCCCGCTTCGCTCTGGTGCTCTCGTGAAGTCAAGACCAAGACAACACAAACCACCCAAAGTGAAGATAGAAAACTATATTCAACTGTCAACTTATGTGTATGATCAAGGAATTACACAATAAAGTGAGAATAGCTTTATGAGAAAAGGACATGCCACTGTATCATATTAATTGAAATAGAAGATTACAACCTGATCACCTTGATGTCGCAAGCTTCCTTTCGGTGGCTCTTGGCTCCAACACACACACTTGCTCAATCTTTGCATGAAGAAGATCAAATCCTCTTGATAGATTTGCTAGAGTCTCCAAGCTCCTATTCAATCTAAGTCCTTCACACAATTCTTTCACCAATTCTTAGAACACCAAAACGAGCTATGACATGATTAAAAATGAATAATGTTGCGATCTTTCCAGTGTTGTCAAATGTCAGCATCGCCTCGGCCCATTTCATAAAGTAATCGATGGCTACAATAATGTATCCATGCCCCCCGGCCGAGTGAGGGTGACATGTCATGAAATCGATTCCCGATTTCGCAAAGGGACCAATGGAGACCACAGTGTGAAGAGGAGCGAGATGAGACCGTATCTTGTTATTATAGGTCTGACAAGCATGGCATTTTTGAACGGTGTTTATGTAGTCGTTAAATAAAGAAGGCCAAAAATACCCTGCTCGTAAGATCTTCTCGGCAGTAGCATACCCAGACATATGACCACCACAGGCTCCAGAATGGCAGTCATTCAGAGCTTTCTCGGCTTCATCGAACGTTAGGCAGCGTTGAAAAACAGAGTCAATCCCCCGATGATAAAGAGTATCCCTGAGGATAATATATTGACGGGCTTGATAGCATATGTGACGTCGGTCAGTACTAGATAAAGTTGGCTGAAAAGTCTGGGTTTGGAGATATATAATGATATCACCACCAAAGATCATCAATGCTAATAAGGGAAAGAGATTCATCGGGTAATGAATCAGCTGCTACATTTTCCGTTTCAAAATAGGGAAAGTCGCATATCAACTGAGCAAATACTAAGGACTTCTTGGACTTGGCACGTTCGAATTCCAAGTCAAACTCTTGCAGTATCACAATCCATTTGGAGTATTTTCCCCCTAGCAATTGACGTGTGAAAATGTGTTGCATAGGATTGCAATTAGAAATCGCTGTAGTCTTGCGCGAGAGGATATAGTGCCGAAAGCGTTGGACGGCTTGAACGACAGCTAAGGCCAGTTTTTTGACATGTAAATACTTGATTTCAGTAGGCGTTAGACTTCGACTCGAGTAGTAAATCACATGTTCATTGTTAGCATCATCCTCTTGGATGAGAACCATACCA
Organism: Picea sitchensis; assembly: GCA_010110895.2. Lineage (NCBI taxonomy): Eukaryota > Viridiplantae > Streptophyta > Pinopsida > Pinales > Pinaceae > Picea > Picea sitchensis. The sequence goes on from SNQJ01S0281797.1 coordinate 4,127, forward strand.
ATGGTGTAATCTGAGGCAGCAAGGTAAAGGAAATAATCGCGACTGTAATCGGGGGGAAAGAGAAGCGGAACATGCATTAGGGACAATTTCAAATCTTCGAAAGCATTGTTGGCGACGGTATCCCATATGAACTGAGACCCCTTTTTTGGTAACCACATAAATCCATGAGTTATCTTGGCATAATTTGGGATAAAACGACGAAGAAAGTTTTCTTTCCCTTGCAAACTTTGTAACTAGTGAAGTGTAGAAGGAGGAGGAATATTAAGGATTACCTTAACCTTTAAAGGATCCACCCAGATCCCGTGATGCGAAACGATAAAACCTAGAAGGCCATCAGATTCCATGCAGAAAACGCACTTGTGAGGATTCAAATGTATACGATAGAACTGACAGTGGACGAAAATGGCTCGGAGGTGGGTTGGGTGATTGACTCGACGCATTGAATGAGCGGGTAAATCATCCAAATATGGTTGAACGATGTGCTTGATATCATGGAAAGCATAAGACATAGCACGTTGAAAAGTTGTGCCAGCATTCTTGAGACAGAAAGGGAGTTTCTGATAGGCAAAAGTACCCAAAGGACAAATAAAATCCATCTTATGTTGATCCTCAGGAACAATGTTGATTTGATTATACCCGAAGAAACCATCCATTAGAGAGAAGATTTCACTTCCGACGCAATCGTCGAAAATCTGATCGACGAAGGGGGTAGGAAATTTGTCTTTGGGACAAGCTTTGTTGATATCCCTATAATCAACGCATACACAAATTGTGCCTTGTTTCTTGTCGATCGAGACAATATTGGAAACCCAGTCAGTGAGAGCCACCGGATAAATAAACTCAGCTTTAAGAAGTTTCTCGACTTCGAGCTTGATAGCCGCCACTTTACATGGGTGAACTGGACGAAGGCGTTGTTGGACAGGTTTAGCGTCAGGGTATGTCTTGATCTCATGTATCACAATCTCAGGGTCGATGCCCGACATTTCTTCGTAGCTCCAGGCGAAGATGTCACGAAACTCTTTGAAAAGGGACGTGTAGATGATAATTTTGTTAGAAGAACACGAAGCTCTGATATGGACATTTTCGACAATTTCAGGTTTGACAGAATTGTCGAGGGGAATCGTGGGTGAGATATTGCTTAAGTTCCCTTCAGAAAACACATCGTGTGTGGACCCGGGAATGGTTGAGATGACGAAAATGGTTGACGAGGTTGATATCTATTGGTAGTTCTCAAAGGTATGTTGCTCCAGAAAGAGGATGGAACGATGATTTCCATCGTCCCAAGGGGTGTCCTCCATGACAGACATGATCATCTCACCAGTGGGAAAAATGACACGGAAAGGATCTAGAGACAAATCACCAAGAGAGGGGGTAGAAGGGGTTGTTGATTGAATGGCCTGATAGGCAGATTCAACCAGACATAACGGCATTTCGTCGCCGTAACGAAGATAATCTCCAGGGTCAGGTACTATCCAAGGGTTGTGAGACACAGGAAGTTCGTGAATCGAGGTGAATATCATGTTGATTGAAGCAACGGACAAGTGTGGAACATCGGGTGGTGGAATGGAGAAAGTACCCATTAACAAAGAGTCTTTGATAAGGCCTACACCAACGTTCTCATAACCCGGTGGGGTTTTAGCGATGAACGGTACATTGCCATTACAGGTATCAGAATTAAAGAAGGCTAATTGGTCGACAGTGATGACCTTCCCTTGATGTGGGAAACGTACCACACAGAAAAGGGTCGACACAACTACGCGCATGGAATCAATCCAGTTGTGGCCAAGCAGAAGATTTTAATCAAGGGGAGCATCGAAGACTTCCACTTCAACTTGGATCATTTTTCCTTCTAGCGTGATGGGCAATGAAGGAAGGACATTGTAGGGCTTAAAACCGGAGCCATTGAAGGCTTTGAGAGTGTTCGACAAATGTTTTTGTTAGAGACACGTCGAGGCACCCTCGTCGATAACGGTTTGGCAAATGTTTTTGTCAGAGACAATCACTTGGATCTGGAACGCGAGTTGAGGGGGTAACCTTGGAATGTGATCTTCCAAGTCAAATATTATTAAATTCGTATCCGTCGGATTGATTCCACTAATAGCTTTCAACAGTGCCTTCCGTTGTGTGGGACAACTTTGAAGGACTTCGAGGGCTGACATTGCAGAAGATGCTTGGGACAGATCTTCAACAATGTTGTAGTTCTGGGCAGCATGAGCATGAGGATTGAAAGCCGATTTCTGAACGATGCCCTTTGGGGGGGGTCAAAGAACTGTGTCGAGGCTCAGTCATTCGAGATGAAGAGGACCGTTGGTAGGTGGAGTCATGGGAGAGGGTTGTACCAATGAAGGAGGTAGATCATAAACCTTCTCTTTAGAGGGAGAATAATCTTTGGCTCGAGTGGTAAGTGCAATGTCATTCTTCTTTGAATCTCCAGTACACATCAATACATAGAATGTAGTAGAAGATGAGGGTTGGTCATGAATGACCAACTAAGCCTATTATTGAGACAGGAAGGGTTGGTACAAAACGGCCGAAGAAGGTGGTTTTGGAGCTCCTTGAAGGAACTTAGTGACCTTGGTGAATCGTGGACAATCCTTCATGTAGTGATCATCACCACATCCAACTCATTGATGGATGACTCTATTCAGTTACGTCTTTTTCAACGAACCCTCATAGGTTCTACTACGAAGTGGTATATAGAATTGCCACGAGGTTTCTTCTTTGACTTCGACACCCTAGCTATGGCTTTCCTCACACACTACCAGTTAGTGATTCGTTATGACACGGGGACCAAGATTTTGACTTCTCAAACAAAACAAAGCCACTCATATATCCGATCACATTCATGAGTGGCGACGGAGATGACGTCTCATTAAACTCGAACTCGCCGATTAGTTGCTGGCAGAATGGTATACAAAATAATTTGTGAACGACATCGGTCGTGACATTGCCATGGGTGGAGTAGTCACGGAAGAACAGACCATAAGTCGTGCTCAATATCTTGACCTCGTTTACTCACAAACGGGTACCCTTTACGATATACTACCTGACTTACCTCGTCTTCCCACATCTGCCACTTCAACTACTCCAGTTGCTTCGCATGGAGCTGACGATGTGATTGGTACTTTCCAGGCCCAACCACATTCTACCTCAAGCGCAAACCCCAAACCTGCTTCTTCTAATGTTAAAAATGCTCCGTCTCCTGCCCCTCCCACCGGCAAGACTTCTGAGGTAAATGCAGTTCAATCTACCCACCCAGTAAAAACAAATCCAAAAAGGGAAGGGGTAAGAATAAGCAGGACAAAAATAATTCTCAAGCAGAGCAAACCAAAACTACCCCTGTTGACGATTGGGATAAGCGCAAACCACGATACCCTTGTCTTATCTAAGCACCATAGGTGAAAATTCATAACATGATTGTTCGGGTCCTCTCCCGCTTTGTCGTCGAATTTAGGAATGTTCGATGGTAGCTTGGTTGGTATAGTAGGCCATTGGGGAGAGTGACGAATTGGATCATTTAAAATCCTTGACACATCTGGAAGATCCAAAGTGGCGATAAAGGGTAACTGTAGATTCACCTATGGGTACTGGTGGCTTTGGGGAGGAAGCCCTGTCGGCAAACCAGTAGGACCATAAGCAGTCTGCATATAATGTGAAGACCTAGGAAGATTCGGTGGTGGTTGGAGAGGATAGTAGCTCATGGGATCGTATCCTGGAACAGGAATGTGAGTTTGAGTAGTCGAGCCCCAAATAGGATTGAACAAACCTGGATAGGGTTGGCCCATACTAGGGGGTATTACGGATGTAGCTGGAAACTGTTGCCCCCAGACGATTGAGGAGGATGTTGTATCAACTGATTCCAATATTGGGCCAAGGATGGAGGTATGTTTTTTCCAAAAGGTGGGGTCGGTCCTCCTATCGAACGTGGTGTTCCAATTGGGGGTAGTGTTCCAATTGGGGGTTGAGTTCCAATTGGGACTTGCATTCCAATAGGAATTTGCCCGCTGAGAGGGGGTTGAGTAATGCCACCTTGGTGAAATTGTCCACCAACAGGAATCTGGTAATTTGGTGTGAATGATGGAATAGTGCCACTAGGATTAAGACTACCAGTAGAGGACGAGGAAGCTCCTCCAAAAGGAAATTGAGGGAGTGTCGGAATAAAACTGGGAAGAGAGTGCCCAGAATAAGACGGACCACCAGGAGAGCTAGATGGGGTTTGAGTAGGAGTGGGAATGGAATCATTCAACGCACGGTATCTGGGTGGTAATGTCGAAGTGACATTGGGCGTTCATAGTGTGCTGATGGGAGCGAGAGTAACCGCAGTAAACCCGGTTGGAACACTCGTAGTATCTGTTTGATGGGCCATTTCGAAAGGGACAGTAAAGCGATAGGCTGTAGTAAACGGTACTGTCTCTGGACTAGAGATTACAAAAATCACAGGTGGGGTGATTTCGGAAATCACAGGTGAACCTGGACCAAAAATATCCCATCGAAAAACACTTGTAGACCAAAAAAGATCTTGGCCTTCTATGCTGGGAAAGGGTCCAACTGGTGATCCAGAAGATGTAACAACTAAGTCTTCGGAATAATTTAGTCGCATAAACAGTTGCTCAGAATCAGGGTGAAGTCGAAAGTCCTCTCGAGTATTGGTGATTCGAAAATGTTCTAGAGAGTCAGTTTGTTCCACTTGTGGTGTGGTGACAATTGGGACTTCACTTTGCCGAGGAGAGCCCTCAGGTGTACTTGTAGGTAAGGGTTGAGAACCTTCCCGATGCTCTGGAGATAAACCCTGCATTCTACGTGAATGACGTGGAGGAGCTATTGTAACCGAGTGACAAACTTCATGAAGAAAATCTTATAGTCAACTTTGGTAAACAAACAACACGCGCTAGTAAACAAAATCTAGGAAGAAACACCAAGCAAACAAGACCTTCTAATTCCGAAGTCACTAGTTGGTGATGAAATCTAACGTCCCAACAACGAGACGAGAAGGGGATGGGCTAGGGTGGAAAAGTTACACTGACAACCTGCTTAACGAACTTACACCCTGGTGCAAGGTCCCACACATAAGCGTGGGTATACCCTCCAAGGAGCTCGAGTGATTTTTGTCAACGTCGATTCCAGGTACCGTGAAGACTTTCCCCTTCACAGTCACCTTGTGTAAGACCCTAGAAAGATAGGCCGCTAAGGTTACCACTGGCAACAATAAATCCTGGGGGGACAGTCGACAGTCCGATACACACGCAAGGGCAGGGTATCTAGCCCGAAATCAACTCAAAAGGATTCCACTCATCATTCTGGGTATACCTCCGAGTGACCCCCGTAATACATGCAATCTCTACACTGATATCAACAAAGCAGGGTGAGTAACTCTGTCAATATCAATGCGACCTCGTGTTTGACCCTTGTGTGAGAACGGTTTCCCAAGACAAGATGTTGTAAATGGAATTTAACACTTCCTAACACAAGATACTATTGTGTGTTTTGTGCTTTGGAGAGTGTATCTCTCTTCCTATTCCAAAGCACTAGCCTAGCTAAATGTTGGTGTAATAGAGCCCTAGAAAAGAGTTACTAGTTAAATTTTATGATTGCGCAATGTTATTAAGGGTTGTTGTTACTCAAAGGAAGTGGAGATGAAACTGATGTTGTATAAGACTCTGACCCAACAATGCATGGATAAGAATGAAATATAACAATTTTCGTTCAATGAATCCTATGTACGAGAGGGAAAGAGAAGTTTTCCGGATCAAACTCGAACTACAAGACACAATTTCATTTAAAATGCAATTGCAACAAATCACGCAAAAATAACAATTATCTATTGTTTCTTTTTCAATAATTTCAACAATTGATTTTCAATACTTGCGAAAACAAAAATGCTTTTGAAAGAAAATAGTTTGTTCACTTTTCAAAAAGGACCTACACCGTGATGGTGAGAGTGCAGAAAATCAAAATCCAATGAACAAGCAATAGATAAAAACCCAAACCACTCTTTCAATGGAAACAAAAATAACAAGCAAACCAAACTAGTCTTTTCAATTCCATGAGAAAAGTGATTTTTCAAACAATGAGCAAATGATAAAGACAAAGAAGCTAAACTTTCAACTGATCACCGGTTCTTAACCAAGCAAGCACACTCAGATTCCAAAATCAGAGAGTATACCTTTGCAGAGAAAAGTCAAGAAACGAAAGTCAAGACAAAAGTGACAGGAAGAGCCTTTGAAATCCTAAGACTATTCATGCACAAAAACGAAGACAAGAAAACATCAACCAATGGTCCAAGAAGCTCTAGTTAGGCACCAATACTGATCTGGGCAGTTGATCATGCAAAAATATTAAAGAAAAAAATGTGAAAAAATGGGTTCGCAGGATGAGAGTGTTACACAGTGCGAAAATAGTCGATTCTCGCAGGTGAGCTTTGAGCAGAGTGCGAGATCCTCACACTGAACCTAAAGGCAGGGTGCGAACTCAGTATATTCTCGCAGGCTATTGTGGAATGCAATGCGAGAATGTCTGAAACTAATCAAATTTTTGGAAAAAGACACAAACTTTGAAAAGGCCTCTGGACCCAGAGTGTCTATTAGGGTATCCTTAAGACTTAGAGATCGATATGAATGGAGAAATGTAAGGCAAGAGAAAATGGCCAAGGCAAAACACCAAAAACTACAAAGAAAATGGGTTATCTCCCCCGTGGAGTCGCCAATTTTGTTATCGGACTAATCGGTAGGTGTGGACACTAACATATCTCCCTAGATCCACCTGGATCTAGAACAAAACAGGACAGGACATGACTCTTTCCCTAAGTTTTAACCATTGAATTAGCTAGTAGGGAGGAACAAGTAACATACCTTTGTATCGCTTCCTAGGGTCTTTGTTGTTCCTGCTTTGCTCCGGTGCTCTCGTGAAGTCAAGACCAAGACAACACAAACTAACCAAAGTGAAAATAGAAAACTATATTCAACTGTCAACTTATGTGTATGATCAAGGAATTACACAATAAAGTGAGAATAGATTTATGGGAAAAGGACATGCCACTGTAT
>SNQJ01S0281798.1:0-11166 GCA_010110895.2 Picea sitchensis
AGAGAAGTGACATAGTATTAAGCTCAATATGGGGGAATATTTATTGGATAGTCCCATGATTTCCATCCAAATGGGTGGTGTTGATGTTGTATTAGGGGTCCAATGGTTACAATCATTAGGAACAATGGCCCTTAATTTTCAATATCTTTTCATGAGATTTTCTTCAAAAGGAAAGGAAATTGAGCTCAGAGGTATCCAAGGGAAACCCTCTAAGGTGATAAGCTCTAATGGCATGACAAAATTACTCATAAAGGTACACAATGATTTAATTGCACAATTGTGCTCACTATATGTTCAAACATGTATATCTTCTACTCCAACAGATCTCCAAATAGTTATCAAAAATCATTCCAAGGTATTTGGAGAGATGACTAAGGGTCTTCCCCCAACTCGATATCATGGCCATGCTATTCATTTGAAACCAAGAAGTGTACCACCTAACATCAGGCCTTACAGGTATACATATGCACAAAAGAGTGAGATTGAGAGTATGATCCTAGAAATGTTAGAGGCCAACATCATTCAACCTAGCCAAATTTCTTTCTCTTCACCAGTAGTAATGATTACGAAAAAGGATGATGCATGGCGTGTGTGTATAGATTATAAACAACTCAATAAAATGACCATCAAAGATAATTTTCCTATTCCTATCATTGATGAATTGTTAGATGATTTACATGGAGCAATTTTCTTTTCATTTGGATCTTCGTTTAGGATATCATCAAATCAGAATGAGATGGGAAGACATTCCCAATACAACCTTTAGAACACGTGAAGTTCATTATGATTTTTTGGCTATTCCATTTGAACTTACTAATAAACCTTCAACATTTCAAATCTTGACGAATTCTATTTTCAAACCATTCCTTAGAAAATTTGTGTTAGTGTTTTTTGATGACATATTAATCTACAACAAATCTTGGGAAGAGCATATACAACATGTTGATTGAGTATTAAAACTATTGGAAGAGCAACAACTTTATGCAAAGCCTTCCAAGTGTTCCTTTGGGGTTCAAGAATTGGAATATTGGGTCATATTGTATATCACGAAGGTGTAAAAGTGGACCCTAAAAAAATCAAAGCTATAAGGGAATGGTCAATGACCAAAAACTTAGAGGATTCTTAGGATTGACAAGCTATTACCACAAGTTTGTCAAGAAATATGGTTAAACAGCAGCACCTCTAACAACATTATTAAAGAAGGAATCATTTTCTTGGACTCAAAAAGGAAGCATTATCTTGGAATCAAGAAGTAATGAAATATTTTGAAAAACTTAAGGAGCCTATGTGTACAACTCTTGTAATGGCCACACCTGACTTCACAAAAACACTTATTGTGGAATGTGATGCCTTGGGCCATAGAATTTGTGTAGTTTTAATGCAAGAAGGAAGGCCCCTTGCCTTTGAAAGAGGCCAGCTTAAAGGAAAAAACTTACTCAAACCCATTTGTGAAAAATAAATATTTGTCAACTACATGCAATTAAGAAATGTAGCCCTTACCTAATAGGAAGACACTTCAAAATAAAAATGGATCATGACAATTTGAAATACTTATTAGAGCAACGATTATCTTCAGAAGAGCAATGAAAATGAGTTACAAATATGCTAGGTTATGACTTTGAAATTATCTACAAAAAAGGAAAACATAATATTGTGGTAGATTCATTTTCAAGGAAAGAAGAAGAAACAAAGGGTTCACTATGTGTTATTTATATTTTGTAATATGATTGGGTGGAAGAAGCAAGGATAGAATGGAAGCCAGATCAATAGGTATGCAAGATCATTCAACAACTACAAGAGGACCCCCGGTGCATTAGATACATTTGTATGGAAAAATGATTTTCTATGGTATCATGATCACCTATATTTATGTAAGAATTTCCAACTCAAACATAAGGTCCTTCTAGAATTTCACACTTCTCCTATAAGATATTCAGTGTTTTTGAAAACTTACCATAGGATCAAGAATGATTTTTTTGGGAAAGTCTTCAAACTGATGTTCAAAATTTTGAGTTTGAATGTGTGGTATGTCAACAAAATAAGGGAGAGACAATCAAGACTCCTGGCATTCTACAACCATCAGTTATACTAAGTCAACGTTGGAAAGAAGTTTCAATGGATTTTATTACAGGTTTACCAAAATCTGAAGGAAATACTGTCATCATGGTAGGAATGGATTTATTGGAAAAGTGTGTCCATTTTTGCTCTCTTTCTCATCCTTTTAAAGCAAGTATAATAGCCACAAAATTCATGGAAATAATTCAAAAGCTACATGGAGTCCACAAGATTATTGTAAGTAATAGAGATCCAATTTTCACTAGAGAGTTTTGGGCTGAATTGTTTTCTTGTTTGGGTACTCAATTGTCTCATAGCTCATCTTACCATCCTCAATCCAATGGGAAAACTGAGATTGTAAATAATGTCTAGAAGGATATATTCATTTCTTTGAATATAATAAGCAGACACAATGGATCAAGTGGTTTCCCTTGGTAGAATGGTGGTAGAACGCATCATTCCATACTTCATCAAAAATTTCCCCATTTCTATCACTATATGGATGTCATCCTCCATCCATCACATCTCCCTTGAAATGGAATGCAAAGGTTCAAGAAGTGGAGGATCACATAGGGCACCAATAAGATGTTCCCAAACTATTAAAGGACAGCTTGGTTATGGCACAAAATAGGATGAAACAACAAGCATATCAACATCGCAATGAAGGGGGATTTGAAGTAGGGGATTGGGTATTTTTTAGGCTACAACCATATAAATAGATGTCCCTTAAGCAAAAAAATAAGGACAATAAATTAGCACCCAAATATTATGGCCCCTATAAGGTGTTGCAAAGGATTGGAAGTATGGCTTACAAATTTGAGTTGCCTCCATCTTCACATGTACATCTAGTCTTCCATGTTTCTTGCTTAAAGAAGGAATCTGTGACAAGATCCCAGTCCAACTTGTTTTACCAAAGATTAATAAAGAAGATAAAATAATACTAGAACCAGAAATAATCCTTGAAACAAGGATTAAGCAGTTGTGAAATCGAACAACTACTGAGTACCTCATCAAATGGAAGAACCAACCAGTGGAAGAGGCGACATGGTAAGATGAGTTCTTCATCCAAAAATACATGTGGTTAGTCAAGTGTTGAGGAAAACACTTCTTTTAAGGAGAGGGGCATGTTAATCCCTAGACAAATCCATGTGTTAAGTATAAAACCCCTTATTAATCCCTAGATATTGAATTATTACATTTCTAGTGTTATATTAGTAGGTAGGTTAGAACCCTTCTGTTAGCATCAGTATTTTCAAGGTAGAGTTATAGGGTTGTCAGAAATTTGCAAAGTCATGCCTTTGTCTTGATAAGACCAATGCATTCTAAGTTGATTCATTATGTGTGTTCCTTTAAAAAGTTGTGTCTCATAAAATGTTGTCAAGGTCATTAGGTCATTGTCAAAGAAAATCTAATTGGCATGTGAAAAAGAGTCAATTCATAGGTCTAGGTGAGGTGGTTTTTTGATGATGTCATGGAGCATAATGACATATTGTGTATTGGAGGATCATCAAAGATCATTATGGAATTTTTACTACCTATGAAGTGGTTTTTGTACTTAGATTCCAGAAAATTGTAAACAATGTGTAAGGATGTTGCGCAAGTACCTAGGCGCTACCCAAAGTGTCTTGTCATGCCAAATAGACCTATCCCTTTCAAAATCTCATTTGCTCAGCTTACATTTGTCTTTATCACCTGTTTCTCATTGCACAGCATCCTCCTCCAATGATCAGACCTCTTCTCCATATCAAAATTGAATTACTCCACTCGCTACGCAAAACATGTATGTTCAGTACAAAAATACCTGACTGTGTGCTACGCATCCTTTGTTTTCGCTACATAAGCGTTGAAAGGTAAATCCTAGTTTCTACCAAATACATTACACATGTACACCTCGTATTGAAAATTAGTTGTTTCCTATGTTGAACCCTTTGATAATGGATTAAACCCTAGCCTTGTTTCTCGTTGTGCAAAGTTACTGACAAATTTCATCCTTTGAGCCTTCTCATCTTTAGCAGTCCCGTTTTTATTCTTGTATCCACAACATGGCCACTCATGAGAAGAAAAAATATCACAAAGGAGGTAGTGTGTTGAGGTGTGAGATGCAGAATTTAGAGATAGTGAATTATGATCTAGTGTTTAGGGTTTCATTTGAGAAGGTTAGTTGCATAAGGTTTTGTGAGAAGATACAAGGTTACAATGCACAGGTAACAAAGAAATTAGCCCTCAACTTCAAAGGAATTCAGTAAGGATTGTTGATTTCACCTTCCAAGTGTCAAAAGAGATAGTGGCTGCTACAACTAAGATTCTAATTCAAGGAGAAAAGTGGTTTAAATTTATGCCCCTTGATCCAGTTTTCTACACTAATTTTCTCAAACCCATGTACAAGAAACAGAAATTTGGTGCCACCATTCCAAGAGAATGCATACTCGAGAATTATGATAATTTTTTAAGGGTGGTTCAAAGGTATTTCACTTGTGAGGGAATATTTTACAGGGTATATCAGTATCACATAAGGATTTTGATGCATTTCAATGGAAAGAACACTTTAAACCTACCTTTTTACCTATATTGAAGCCTAGGCAAAATGGCAGACAAAGTACAAGCTAGGGTTGATTAGTTGAAGAGCAGTTTGTTTCATTTATCCTTGGTAAAATTGTTAGTGGTCGAAGAACTTAGGAAGGTGAACATAGAATGGGACCCCTTCTTGGCCTCAGCAAACATCCTTCTATATCCTAAAGGAGACACCCCCTCACCTGCAGAAAAAAGTGGTTTCTAAACAATCAAGTGGAAAAGAGATAGGGTTTGTAGAACATGACAAAGGGAAGGGAAAGGATATTGATGACTCACCACCAGGCCAACTAGCTAAGAAAAAGCATAGGAGGCTACAATTTGTTGATGAAGTGGAGGAAATACCTAGAGTGAGAATCCCAACCACAAGATCATCTTCCAGAAGACTACATGTACCTACCTTTCATACAAAACCTGTTGAACATTCAACTCAGGAAATACATGAAGATTAGGTGCATCCAGAGGATAAAGACCAAATTATCAAAGAATTGCAAGAGAAGCTTAAAGAATCCAAGCATGTCATAGCACGGTCTTTCAAGGACAATAGGGAGATGAAGAGGAGATTGGCTGAAAAGACACTTGACATGAAAATATCAGAAGATGCATTAGGTCCATGGAAGCAGTCAGTTACAAAGGTTCCAAAAGTTTTAAATGGAAAAGAGGTCAAACATAGTCCTAAAGTGTTAGATCTAACTAAACCTACATCTCCAATGACAAGATCCCCACCTAAAAGGATTAGTCTAGACCATAAGCATGTAGAGGTAATACTTGAAAAGGGCCAGCATGTTGAAAATACTAACACTTCACCTGGAGAAGGTGAGAAAAACGTAAAATGGCTCAAAAAGCAGTTGAGAGAGGCCCAAGACCTGATCATTCGACTCAGGGAGATTAAAACGGTATCAGATCTAAGGTTTCAGAGACACTCTAAGGAGTGTGGGCCAGCCATCAGAAATCATTGTGAAGCACCTACAAATGCTCAGTCAAAACGTAGAAGGAATACATTGTTGTTTAGACAAATGGGCAATTTGAAAAGGAAAAAATTGTCATTAAGAAAGGAGAACACATCCCTCAAGCTGAGAATGAAAGTTGAGGATGAATCTAGAGGGAAGTTAGAGATACTTACAGAGGTGGATGGGATTTAGTTTCATGCCTGCACTATTTTTTTTTGAGGAACGATTGTAAAAACATCATTTTGAGTATTGTTGAAAACTGCATTATACAGAGTTTGTGTAACACCCATGTTTCCCCCAGCTTGTAATTAATCATAAAATAGGATTACCATGCTAAGGCATGTGGACGATGTAAATGTATTATTGTTAAATTTCCCATAACTGATTGTTGGGGAGTGAAGCCTTGAAGTACGAGCCATGATATATCTAGAGGAAAGAATTAGTTAATGAAGGAAAGGACTAGTGGTTGAATAATCAACCACCCCCATGAATGGAAACATGGGTTGTCAACCTGAAGTACCACAGGGACCTGTAGACCCAAGATTCCTTCTGACAGAAGGAACAGGATAGGTCAGAAAACCTTCCAAAATAAGGAAGGTAAGATACATACGCGGAGACAGGAGGAAGGGGGGAAAAAAAAGAGAAGAGACATCAGACGAGAGCACACGCTCAGAAGGAGATGCTTGAACCAAAAAGGAAGTGCAGAGAACATGACCTGAAGGACCTGAACGCGAGTTTGATGTTGAGGAAGCATATGATAAACCTCGCAAGGATACTGTGATAGAGATAAGGTCTCTGAGAGACGACATAGTTCCCTAGTGATATCATGGCTTGGCACGGGGGTGGCCAGAGTGCTAAGGATGAATGCCTCTGAGCCTATGGTTGGGTGGAAAGGCACACACCCACAGTCAATTAGTTGGCTACAACTTGTAATGGATAAGTATTCTCATACCTTGTTTAATTGAGCTATAATTGTGCAATAAAATTGGATATACTATCAATGTTTTCAAGGATGTGCATGTCTCCTTAATGGTTATACTGTATCCCTTTTATTTCTGCTTGATTGTGTAATTAGGCAAGTAATAAATTATATGGTTTGGACATAACTTGTACTCGTAAATGCTTGAGCCCTGTGGTGGCTTAAGCTAGAGCAATGAACTGTGAGTTCATCGACCTTGGGCACAGCTTCATGTGTGCACGTCGACACTCCTAGTCATTATGAGTGCCTTAGAGGAAGGAGTCTGTCAAAGCTCAGGAAGAATAGTGAGATTGAAGTATCAAAAGGGAAGGTTCCTTTGTTTGGAAGATGAATGAAAGAGATCTTTTCGGGAAGAGTCAAGGTCTGTTGTGACCATTGGATACGGGAAAGAGCATGGGAGCTACTCCATTGAGTCCTTCAGACTTTGCAAGTTAGGAAAATTGAGTGATTTCATCGTAAGGGAGGTAAAACCCCTGAAGTCCCGAAGTTAATATGGGCCTTAGATCTGAGGATGCCTGGGATCCATCCCGACCATCAGATCTATGAGTTAGTCAGTCCGGCGTTGATGACTTCAAGAGGACAGAGGTTGGTAGAACCAAAACCCTCGAAGTCTCGAAGTCCTGAAGTTGATGTGGACCATGGATCTAAGGATCCTTCAGGATCCCTCACAAACTTTCGATCGTGGGGACGTGAGTATCAACGTCGAGATCCTGTGGGAGCCCATGTGTTAAGTGACGGGGTTGTCAGGTGTCCCTCTTGGAATGGCACACAGTAGGATCCAAAGGACCCTTGAAAGAAAGTTACGAGTCGAAGAGCCAAATTAGATCTAAGTCATCCAAGCCAAAGGGACATGTGTCGTCAGATCCTGCACTTTGGGTGAAATCACTCCGGGAGAAATGGGGATGTTTTGAACAAGAACTCTCAAAGGCCAGAGAGTCGGATTTCATCTGAATCATCCATCAGCTGAGGGAAACTGTCAACAAATATTCCCTTTCAGGATATAGCCACTTCGGAGGAAAGTGAGGTCACTCGAGTTGAGAACTCCCAAAGTAAATCATGACCGTCAATTTGAGAGAGACATGCGTTGATAGATCATTGAATTCAGGTGAAATCAATCTGGGAGAAAGTGAGTGGGGAGAGGTTGAAACTCCCAAAGAACAAAGAGTAGAAGTAATTTATAGCCATCGATCTGCAGGAGACATGCGTCAACAGATCACATACTTCAGAACCGGAGAGAAAGCAGCATGAAGTAGAGGGACACCCAAAGTGTATCTAAGTCGGTGATTTAGATGGACGTGTGGCGCTTGATCTGGAACTTTGAGTATGGAGTACTTCAGAGGAAAAAGAGTTGGAGTGCTTGGAACTCCCGAACGCTGAAGTACCAAAGTAGATCACAGTCGTCAATTGGGAAAGATGTGTGGCGATCGATCTATAACTTCGGGTACGAAGTACTTCGAAGGAGAAAGGAGTTGGAGTGTTTGAAGCTCCTAAAGCCTGAATAGTTGAAGTGATTTGTAGTCATCTATTCATGGGAGACACACGTCGATAGATCGTTAACTTCCGGTGAAATAATTTCAGGAGAAAGCGAGTGTGGATAGGTAGAAACTCACGAACGTCGAAGTCTCAAAGTAAACCAGGACCATTGATATGGAAGGACATGTGGCGCTTGATCTGGAACTTCAGGTACATAGTACTTCAGGAGGAGAGGTTGAGTGAGCATCCGGGACTCCCGAACACTGAATTCCTGACGTGAATTAGGACCATCAAAATCACCAAGGACACGTGGCATCGGATTGTGAACTTCAGATAATTTCCATTCCAGTGAATTCGTGCGGTGGTTGTCTTGGCACATGTTGTTTTGGCGTCTCATCACAGCTCACGGTCATATGCAAGTATAAGGGGAATGGAAGAACCTGAAGGACTTAGAAGAGGATATCTTCCAGTTCTGAGTTCAATTTGGTGCATGGATTTTGTGGCTGGAAAGCCCTAGAAGAGATGAATGGAGTAGAATCCCCGAATGAGGATATTGATTCTCCTAAGAAGAGCGAAAATTTTGAGTCCCCACCGTGGGTGTGTTCCAAATTGGTATCAGAGCATGGTTACATCACTTGGCTTGCTTGGGCTTATGCACAAGTCACTTAAAGAGGTATTTTTATCTACATTTACTCCTTGAGGAGAAGGATTGCAGAATGAACCTTTGATTTTGGGAATTCTTATTGAATTGCAGTAGAAGAATTTATTTATCCCTTTGTCAAAGTGATGACTACTCTTACCAGAGTAGATATATGCTAATTAACATTAATAATAAGACTTGAATGTGGATAGCTGAAGGTGGCAGGGTTCTGTCAAGGGCAGTTGAAGCCTGAAGGACAGATGACCTAGTGTTCGTAATAGTGCTTCTAAGCATGGGCAGTTCAAACCTTAGGCACTGATGATGGCTGATTATATAATGGTTAATGCCTTGTGGGATTAAAGGAATTGGATAGGATCAGTAGGATTCTTGGAAGTTATAATTGTTGCTTTATATTAAACTAAGAGTATATAAATCCTCATGACCAAAGGAAAGATGAGATGGTTAAAGTCCTATAGAAATTGAGGCAAGAAGGTTTTCTTGCCAATTGTTATAGTATAAAAGGGAAAGTGACCATGGTTGGTTATTTCCATAAAGAGAAGAAAACATCAGTATGAGTTATAACTGTGAGATTAGTCATGTAAGCGACGATAATCTCTAACTAAAGGACACTAATGATAAAACTAAGCTAGTATGATGAGTACTTAGTTGTGTGTGTATGCTTGAGTGCATGGATTTAATGCATTGTGAAGCTTCTTGATATGAAGCCAGATATTAATACCAGTTAGGTATGAATGATATTAAATGTGCAAGTGATGCACATGTATGATGTAAGAGTATAAGTATACTAAAGGCCCAATATGGTTTCCCTGATGAGTGAAATGTGAGGCAAGAATATCACTTTCCAAGATTGAATGAATACCATGGATGCATGGTTGAATCCATTCTGAAGAGTCATGAAAAAAAAAAAAATCGAATGATAGCTTAAGGGGAATGTGCTCCATTTCCCCAGGAAAATCTAGTACAAATAGATGAAAGAGTAAACGAGCAAGGATGCTATGTTGTCATGATAAGAGGCAAATGATTATGCCTTTCAGGATCACATGAGAATGATTGTAAACAATCATGAGTTGACTGATTTTAAAGTAAAGATGTATGTAGGTTGTGAAATATACCTATGGCATCTACACGTAGGCTTATGATTATGAACATGCCTAAGTACATCATGGATGTAAGTTAACAAAAACTAGAATATGTGTGGATACATAATATGGATGCATGTTAGAAATGCATGTCTATGTTCCTTAAAGAATGCTTAGTAACGAGCCAAAGCTAATTCAAAGTTGAGACCATCATAGATAGTGATGGATATACAATGAGGAAGTTGTGTGTTGAAGGAGTTCCTTGTGAAGAAACTGCATAAGGACCATGTCAGAAGAACATAGTCACAACCCTAATGATTGTTGAAGGTTGTGAAATGGGCTGCAAATCCTTTCTATATAAGAATCTTGGATTACATTTTTAAAACAAAATGTGTAGGTGGAAGACTAACAACTGAATGTTAACCACTCCAAGAACCGAATGATAATGTGCAGGATGCACAGGTTCATGACCCACTATGAACAAAAATCTTTCTATTAAATCATGTTGTTGTATCCAAAAAGGTTAGAGTGAGGCCTAACCAAGGTTTCTCAAGGAAAATAGAAGGGAGACCCCAACCTGGAATAAATTGCAAAAAGCCAAGAATAGGAAAAAGGAGGAACACTTGTCCACCCTAACAACTCTGAATTGCTTATAGAGTTGTAGGTCTTAGATGAGCAGTTGTGAGAACAAGTATATCTAGGAAAAGAGAAGGGATAAATAATTATGTTTGATCGAATAGGCTTGGTTGAAGCCACATCAAGCAAAGGAAGTAAGGCCTTAGAAATAACTCAGTTGGGTTGAAATCCCCAGGCTGTGTGGAAGGAGTGGGAAAAAGGGGAGAGCCCCTAACTCCTTTCTTGCTATGTGTTATGTTTACTTTGGAATGAGAAAGATGATTTACTAATAAAATTAAATGTTTAGACACCATGGTGATGATGATTGTATTACTGCAAAAACAGTTGATAATTGTATGTATTACATTCATGAAAACCTTTGAGGGTAATGTGATGAAGTGCATAAAGATATGCTAGGACATTTCGAAGATGTTTTATGGAATTGAATGTTATGCACGAAATTTTGAAAGGCAATTGTATGTCGTGGATACCTTGGTAGTGTATGGATCAAGAAGAAAACCATGATCGAATCAGGTAATCAAGAACCTGACAAAGGAGATGAATGTGAGTCGTTCATTGGAAGGAAACCGATCTCTTTCGTCATATTGACTTCAAGATCCACTGGGGTTAACGGATCAAACGCTAGTCGTTCGATAAGATCGACGGCTTGTATTCATTGCAGAGATCGAATAGGCACACAAGGTTAATGACAAGGCCTGTTAAATTCAATATAGTTTTGTTTTGATTTTGGGGTCCGATCGTAGATCAAACGGCCTGTATTCGTTG
>SNQJ01S0281799.1:0-11166 GCA_010110895.2 Picea sitchensis
AGAAGGAAAGAAGAAAAATTCTTAGAACAAAAGAAGCAAGAGTTAAAATATTTCATGACTAGGAGGATTACACATTTGATTGAAGAACACGAAAACCAGGGGAAGCTATTTCAAACCAGAGATTTGGATGTCGAAGTAGGAAGAACACTAGAAGACCCATAGAAGACTAAAGTACCTATTTCAGATACAGATGACGTATTACCCTTGATTTCTAGGAAGGAACCTCAACAACATGAAGTTACTCTGCCAAAAGAAGATAAGAATCAGAATGGAAAAAGGAATTCTGAGATGAAGCTCATTGGAAAGAAGGCTAGAAAACTAATTAATAAGAGAGCTAAGATTGAAAAGTTACAGAAGGTTCCCGAAGGAACTTCGCAGAAGGAAAATTTGGAAAATTGGAGCTTCGTCGGAATATCAGAACTGCGTCACATGGCACTTCGCCATGGCAAAGCAATATAGTTGTTAGAGACAGTATAACCATTCTAATGATGGACTGAATGGGTAGAAAGGCATTTATGGTCAGAAAATTCACCACCAGACCATTGAGACCACACCACAATGGAAAAAACTGAGTTAATGAAGGATTATCGCTCATTGCAAGAGATCCATTGCCGAGTTATCTATTTATCCCGTCATGCCACGCAACAAGAACACTTTTTCCAATCATGACTATCAGAGCTCACAACATAGTTGATTTCACACAGTGATCATCACGTTAGTGCCAACTATCCCATTGCATTGAACAGTTACTCTTCGAACCTAAGACATTCAACCACGAGCGTGCATGTCGAACGAGCTTAGCGCTGCAGAGAAAATTGTCGAAGAAGTTCTTATTGACCTAATTAATGAAAGGGTAATGTCTGAAAGAGAGATGTCTACAATTATTCAAGAATCATCGATGAGAGGACTACAAGCCTCTCCGTCGACTACTCATGGAGACAGATCATCCTGACCATCAACAAAAAAGAGAACTAAACACAGAGATGACCTAGCTAATGTGAAGTTGATATTGTCCACATTATCGGATTACATCCCACCTCTAGTCAGGGCAGTGAGTCGAGATAGCATGCCAAGAGAATTCGAGTACACCATGGTTATTGCGTACCTCCCAAAGGGGATACGCACAGTTCGCGCACAATAGGATAAGATCACAGTATTGAATTTTAGTGACTTCAACCTCGAAGATCGCAAAAACTACAGTATGCTTGCCCCATATAAGTACCTAACCAAGACGAAGGGGAAGAAATCAAAGATAATCCCTCAGTCATGGATGATGAACCTCGCGCAGTCCACTCTATTACATGTCATGAAGATCCCACACTTCGGAAGGCACCAGGAAGTCAATGCCTATGCCAAGTTATTACTTTCATGTTACCATGGTGGCTACTTATGGATAGACCGTTGTATCACAATCGACCCAATGTTGATCCATAGGATCACAGGATTGTGTATGCAAGGACCCAATCCACATGAGTTTTATCCAAGAAAAGTTACAGATAGTGTGCTAGCAAAGAAAATCAAGGATACATATGGTGATGTCGAAAAGGGAACACGAGGCTACAAGGTAACCTCCATCCAGAATGGCGCAATGCACCTCGCCTGTCAGTTAATTGCAGGAAATTTAGTAAGGAAGAACAAACCTACGTAGGTCATAAGATTTGTTGTTGACCTCGCGGGAAAGTGCATAGAAGGTTTGCAGATGAATTGGGCGAAGTACCTGGTGAATCAACTAGATCTAGACAGCCGCGAAGCCTAGGATCAGGGCTACGAGTTCCACTTCATCTGGTTCATGTTCCTTATCACTTTTGTTTCTTGGGAGATGCCAGAAGGTGCGACCTTCCCAGATATTGAACCATTCGAACCACTTGCTGCGAAGTTCGCCACACTATGGTACTCGAGCGATATGAAAAAACAGTGGCAGTTGAACATTGTTTTTCATACATACTACCTTCAGTTGAAGAGAGCCATAGAAGAAGAACCTCGCATGACTCTGGAAACCTTACAGATATTCTAACCTTTGATGAAGTTTTGCGTAGATCGACACGTCATCTACCTTACTGCGTGAGATGATGAACATAAGGAGCAATTGCAGTCGTACTACAAGCTCATGGAAGAGGATCTTAAGGAGATCACTAAGGATTGGTCAACAAACCTCCTTATTCCAACAGACCCTGTAGAGATGTCTGACCCTGACAGCCTAGAAACCACGCATGATACACCCAGACCCAGTAAAACGAAGAAGTACAAGAATTAAGCAGTGCCTCAGGAAATACTGCTTCAATATCACCTGACCGAGGGGGTGATGATGAAGTATAATACATAAATGGTACAAGAGCTAAACAGAATCAAGGCGAAGTAACACTGTCGAGAGATGAGACCAATCCCCTGAAGAAGAGGAAGGTTTCTCCCCCTAAACCTTCTTCTCGAAAGAAATCGAGAGCCATCGTGACCAAGATGAAGACCATGCTTACTACTGATGACTTTAACTTCATCATAGCAACCCTCAATGACGCGTCGCTGGAAATTGTGGAGAAACAAGAAGCTAAGAATGAGAAAATTTATGACAGACTTAAGGTTGAGTTCAGAGGGGTAAAGAAGGCCCTTCAGTCCAGCCATGCAGTGTCCATTGCGCCCCTGTCATCAAGAGAACTAGAGTTGGGAGATGAGCTATCCCAACTCCACCGATTAGCTGATGTGGTTGAATCTTGTCTTCGTCGAGCACAAGAAGAAGTAGAACAAGCTACCCAAACCTTGAAACAAGTACAAAGCGACATTGTAGAACAATTCAGAATTTAAGAACATGAGAAGGTTTCTCTCTAGGCCGAGTTTGAAGTGGAGAAAGAACAGATGCAGCAAAAGAAAGAACAGTTGCTCGCAGAGCAGCTCAAATTGAAAGAAGAAGTAAATAGAGCCCTCCGCTCTGTGACAGGCTTAGAGCTGCATGTTGAATACCGAGTCACACATCAAGTAGAGAAGCTCACAGAAGTTGTCCAACAACTACATCAACGAATAACAGATTTAGAGCTCCACACTATACCTGACACCCCACAGGATGTAAGGGACCAAAGGGAAGCAACTGCTCGAAGCACAGTAGAAAGAATAAAATTCCTTGCACTGGAATGAAAGCAACTGATTGATTGCAGTGCCCAAATGTATGAACAACTCACTAAGGATCCAGAATTGAAGGCACTGGAGTCATAGCTCCAGCAAGCAAAGTATCAAGCAGAGATAATACAAGGGCAGTTGAAGCCGTTGTCGGTTGTGGAAATAATGAAGCGATATCAAGAGCAGCGCACTACCCAGCAACAGTTCCATTCTATTCAGAGTAGATTTATGGAAGTAACTCAGAGGCTCCAACCTGTACAAGATGAGGTTTACCAACTGTTCATAAAAATTGAAGGTCGAGGAGCAGAACTGGATCAAGTTGTCACTGTAGTTGAACAATGTGAAGGACCTGTCAATGAAGCAGGCATACAAGAGTTCACTGAACAAGAGGCCATAACAAAACAACAAGTCGAAGCAGATCGAGCCAAGCTCGAGGCTTTTGAAGCAAGACTAGTCAGATTAGAGTGACTCGGGACGAGTCACAGGTGAGTGTTGGGGGCCCGTTGGCCCTTGACCAAGTTTTGAGGATTCTTGGTCATGTTTGACCTAATTTTGGGACTTCGACAAACTGTCGAAGGTGGAGCGCAAGACGAAGAAGAGATCGTGGGATCTTGGCCCCTTTTAGGGCCCTTTTTGGGATTTGGGATTATGTAACGAGTATGGGAATGTCGGCCCATGGGTTCACCCATGCTTAGGCCTATTTTGTAATGTATAAATATATGCTAAGGAAATATAGAGAAACAAATGGTTGAGTGCTAGAGTTAGATTTGGGTGATCAAGAGTTGTAAGTGCTTTGGTGCATACTGTGCGAGACTTGTAGAGCGAAGTGCAAGTTAGTGTAAGAGACTGTAGAAGGATTCATGCTTAGATCTACTAAGGGAAGGAGGATCTAGCGAGGTGCGTAGATCTCCTATCCTCTGTGGAGTAGGGTTTTGAGGCTCTGTGCATGTAACCTATTGAAGAAGCTAATAAAGAAGAGAAGATTTGGTGGACATAGCCCCAGGGTGGGGGTGAACCGCGTACATGTTGTGTTGCTCTACTTTGTGCAATGTGTTGATGTGCTTATATTTTAATGTGCTTAGTGATTTAATATAGATGAATGATCTGTCGATGCTTGGTCCTTAATAATATGGATGGATGTTAGATCTGACTGATATACATGTTCTTAGTGTTGAATCTGTTAAGATCTGATCTGTTTCGTCATGCTAAGTGTTGTTAGATGCTAGATCTGGTTGAATGTTGCGATGTGTTGTAATTAGGGTTTAATTGCGTTGTAACTAAGAACTGAATATTGATAAATATAACTACTGAGTTCTCTGTTAAGTGATTAGAATCATAGATCTATGTCCCAGCTAAGGTTGCAGACACTCGAGTCTTGCAACCACCCTTGCCTCTAC
The DNA here is from genome assembly GCA_010110895.2 of Picea sitchensis. NCBI lineage: Eukaryota > Viridiplantae > Streptophyta > Pinopsida > Pinales > Pinaceae > Picea > Picea sitchensis. The sequence goes on from SNQJ01S0281799.1 coordinate 4,503, forward strand.
CTTGGGTGAGACTTCATCTGCGTCACAGGTGTTACCGAAAGGGCCGATAGTTAGGGTTTTCTTGGTGCATTGTTGTAACGTTGAACCCTGGGTCTGCCCCTGTGTCATCCCCCTGTCCCCACCAATATTCCTTCTGACATTCGAAAGTTTGAAGGAAATACTGGTGAAGACCCGGGTGATCATGTGACCACTTTTCACCTTTGGTGCTCATCTAACTCCCTTAATGACGATTCTATTCATTTGAGTCTATTTCAATGCACCCTCACGGGGGTCGCCATGAAGTGGTACATTGAGCTACCTAGGGGAACCTATGGAGATTTCAATAATATGGTATTGTTGTTTCTCAATCACTTCCAATTACTGGTTTGTTACGATGCCGACCTAGAACTCTTGTTGACTCTTCGTCAAGATAAAGCCACACATATCTCTGATCACATCTAAGAGTGGCATAGACAAAAGAGGTTGATTAAATCCTACATTCCTCCATATTTTCTGTTGGAATGGTTCCTCAAGTCTTTGTTGCCTTACAATTCAAAGGATGTTTCTACATTCAGAGTGACATCTGAGGAAGAATCAATCTTCAAAGCCCAATAATTGGACCTTATATATGATCAATATGGGATGCTTTAAAAAATTATCCCTAGCGCACCGTGGTCAAACTATGATCCTATAAAAAATCCTAGGCCTCATGCCGACGACATCATAGGCTCCGCAAATGCTAAGACTATAGACATAGTGAAGAACCAGTTGAAAGATTTTTCCCTTAGCCAGCATGTAGAAGGACAAGCTTCGACTTCGTCCTCCACCACCCAGTCGAAAAATGTGAATTTTGTATAATCGTCATCAAATCCAAATGGTAACCAAAAACTAGAAGGGAACAAGAGGAAACAACATGGTAATAATCATAAGGGTGGGAAAAATAATAATAATAAAGCCAAGGATGAAAATAATAATGATAAATCGAAAAATTATGTTGGTGAGGGAAAGAAAGAAAATCAGAAGGTGAAGTTTCCCTGTAAACTTTGTAAACATGATCACCTTACCCACTTATTCCCCAAGATCGAGGAAGCCTTGAGGCTCTTAGCATAGCCTCACACTGTGCTCACTAACCTATTTCCACATAACCATAATATTGCCTCCAGGACCTCTAACACCAAAAATGCGTCAAGTGGGAGTCAAAACCCCTTGACACATGAAGGTTTCCATATATGCATTTACATGGTTAAGTCTCAAATTGTTGTAGCCACTCAATCTCGCAATTACGGTTCTTCAAAGAATGTTTTAGGTCTAGAGTCGCCTTCTCCCTCGGAAACACCCTTGCAGATCGATAAGTCGAAACCTTCGCCTTATATTCTGAAAGGAGTATTAAAGTGATCTACCCACAATCCTAATGCCATAGCTACCCAAAATTAATCGATTGTCGAGGATTTGGGCCAAACCCCATGCACGATGTCAGCTTTGGAGGTGCTATAGAAAGGAATGCATTTCTATCTGTGTTAGGAGCTATAGACCCATGTGGCTCAATTTTTATCAAGTTTGATGTCACAGACGTTAGGCCTCGCTTACCTTACCACGTGGCCTTTCAAATCCATGTCGAGTACACAAAAATTACCATCAAACATATTGTAATTGATGAAGGTGCTTCGACATCCGTGATGTCTCTAGCATGTTGGAAAGACATTGAATATCCACCCCTGTCTCAATCCATGGCCATGTTGACTTCATTTGATGGGAATTATTTTATACCCCACAGGATCCTTCCCTCTTTCTCAGTCCAATTAGGTGGAAATACTATGGAGGTTTATGTATAAGTGGTTGATGCACCTCTCAACTAGAATCTACTACTAGGGCATAATTGGAATTATGCTATGACAATTGTTGTGTCGTCATTTTTTTGTACTCTATGATTTCCTCATGAAGGGAAGATTGTGACGATTGATCAGTTTTCCTTTGTGCATATTGGTCCTAATGCATCGGTGGGACCTTCGGTCCCTGTTATTGATAATTCTCAGCAGGAAACTGAGAATGTTGGTGTTGGTATGTATTCCTCCTTGATGGGTACTTTTGATTTCATGGCACCAATTCAACATATTAATTCCATCTCCAGTGAGTCTTCATCGTCGACGAGGTTCATTCCTTTTTGTACTTCGTATTTTAATGACCCTTGGACCCTACCTTCCCCGACTATGTCTTACTAAGGTCATTCACACATTGGGATGGGAATGCCATTGATCACAGCAGAAGTTGTGTATCATGTTATTATAGAAGATATTGCTGGCCTAAATCCTTCCTCCTCACAGACGGATGAGGTGGATCCCATTTTAGAGCCCATATGGGTCGTTTAATAATATTGTTCTCATTATTTCCTTGATGATACTTTTCCTTCATATGAAGCCATCTTAGAGGCCATGTCTGGTCCTGATAGGCCTTGGGACGATATGCATCATCGATCCTATTTTCTCCTGGAGCTTGTTAGGATTGAACATGATGACTTTATATCCACCCTGAGTGAGATGGTTGGTCACGTCGTGGTTTCATTAGATACACATGGTATTTATGTCAAAGGAAACATGGAAAACATTTATCCTACTGTTGCTATCAACATCTCTCGAACCCCTCGTAAGATTGAAAATGTGTATATCGGTGTGGATTGTTCGCCTGATGAAATTCATATCTACATTGATCTATTCAAGGAATTTATAGATGTATTTTCTTGGTCGTATGAAGAGATGCCAGGGATCGACCCCAACATTGTCGAACATGAAATTAAAACCTATTTGAATGCTAAACCTATTCAACAATGTCTTAGAGTTGTAAATCCTAGGAAGGCCCCCACTATTAAGGTAGAAGTAGAGACGTTTCTCAATGTTCATTTCATCTACTCGATTCCCTTGATCAAATGGGTGTCCAACCCCATTCCCATAGATTAAAAGAAAGGAACATTTTGTGTATGTATGGATTTTAGGGACCTGAACAAGGTTTGTCCTAAAGATAGCTTCCCCACTCCTTTTATTGACCATATTCTCGACGAGTGTGAGGGAAGACAATTATTTTCCTTTATGGACATATTTTCAGGTTATAATCAAATTCATATCAAACTTGAGGATCAACACAAGACAACATTTATTTGTCCTTGGGGTACCTTTGCATACCAAAAAATGCCTTTTTATCTTAAAAACACCGGATCAGCCTTCCAACGTGCCATGACCTTTATGTTTCATGATCTTAAGCATATTTTTGAATCTTACCTAGATGATCTCGCTGCTCACTCTCACAAGAGGGTAGGTCACTTGCCTCACCTTCGACTAGTATTTTAGAGATTTCGTTATTATTGCATTTGGTTGAACCCTAAAAAATGCATATTTTGTGTTAGGTTTGTTCATCTTTTATGATCATAGTATCTGAGCATGGGATCATGGTGGATCCTATGGAGGTTGAGGCAATACTTCGGTTTCCTCCCTCATGCAACATTCAACAACTTCAGGGTTTACAAGGGAAGGATAAATTTCAACGTCGTTTCATAGTAAAATATGCCAATATAACTAAATGTTTGATGCATCTTTTGAAGAAGGGAACTCTGTTCATATGGGATGAGTGATCCAAGGAATCCTTCGATTCTCTTAAGAAATCCTTGGTATCGATGCCTATGTTGAAGCCCCTAGATTATAGTAGAAAATTTTTTCCTTATATTGTCGTTTCTTAAGGGATGATTGGTATGGTATTTATTTAGAAGGACAATGAGATCCATGAGCACGTTGTCTACTACCTTAGTCAAAATCTGGTTGGTCCTGAACTTAAATACTCTCACGTAGAGAAGTTGGCCTTGGTCGTTCTACATGCGGTTCAGATATTATGACACTATATATTACTCTGCAAAACTATTGTGAATGTGGATATCAATCCATTTCAATATGTCCTTACCAATCATATCATAGGGGGGAAATAAAATAAGTGGATTGTTATTTTTCAATAATTTCATCTATATTTTTCTTCTGCAAATTCTAAGGAATTGCTAGTCTTTTCCGAACTGATGTCGGACTTCCCTAGAATAGATGAGGATATTTTTCATGACGATTCATTCGCGGATGAACATATATTCCTTATCTTGTCTTCGAACCCCTGCTATGGAGATATTTTAATCTACCTTAAAACCTTGAATCTCCCCCAACATCAATCGAGAGACGATCGATGACATATATGTCATCAGGCTAAGAACTACCTTATTATCGGTGACACTTTGTATCATCAAGGGGTGGATAATATCTTACGTTGTTGTTTGACTCTCTAGGAAGTTGAAGTTGTCCTCAATGACTGTCACAGTGGGGTGTGTGGTGGTCATTTATCCGGGCCTATGACAACCCAAAATATATTGTGAGCCAGTTATTTTTCGTCGTCAATTTTTAAATATTGCGTTGAAGCAATCAAGAAGTGTCACCCTTGGCACATGTTCGCTCGAAAAATGCACTTGCACCAAGATCCTCTTCACCTAGTCATCATCGTCAGTCGCTTCACTAAGTGGGGGGTGGATTTCATGGACTACAACCTAGCTTTGGTTGGGGGGTGCCATCATATTATCATGGTCATGGATTATTTTAGTAAATGGGAAGAGGCCATGCCTACCGTTAAATATGATGGTAATACTGCAACATATTTTTGTATTCAATCAGATTATATCTAGGTTCGAAATCCAAAAAGAGATTGTGATTGATTATGGTAGTCACTTCCAGAATGAAATGATGATAGAGATAGCATCAAAACTGGGGTTTACACATGGTCATTCTTCCCCTTATTATCCCCAATAAAATGGACAAGTAGAGGTGGTGAATAAATCTCTTAAGACCATTTTTGAAAAAACTGTCAGCCAGAGTAAATATGATTGGCATGTGATGCTTTACCCTACACTTTGGGAATACCTAACCATGGTAAAGACTTCCACCGGTTTCTCACCATTTAAGTTAGTGCATGGTGTGGAGTCAATTATTCCTATTGAATGCAAAATACTTTCCCTTAAGTTGGAAATTGAGCTCCTACCTGACACGATCAATCTCGAAGAACACCTCGTACACCTAGAGCACCTCAATGAGAAACGTTGGGAATCCTCTATGACTATTGAAGAGAATAAAATACATGTTAAGGTCCAATATGATAAGTTTGTCTATCTCTGACAGTATGTTGAGGGTGACTTGGTTCTCCTTTATGACTAATCCAAAGAACCATTGGGGGCAGGTAAGTTTAACCCCATGTGGCATGGTCCTTATATTGTGTGATGTTTCCTAGAGAAAGGATCCTACAAATTAGAATATTATGAGAGGAATGTGTTGGACGAGCCCAAACATGGGATCTACCTTAAAAGGTATTATGCTTGAGCCCTTGAACTCGAGCATGACCTTTGTATATTAGTGTATCTTAGTGTATATACTTATTTTTTCTTTTTTTCTTGGTGTCATCAACTTTCTTATTGATTTTTTCCCTTGGTTGGAAGATGTCAACGAAATATTTAGTATACTTAGGATTCACAGACGATGCTAGTCGTCATATGCAGAACATGGCTTCTGTCGCTTGGGTTATCTATTCACCCGAGGGACAACTAGTGTTTTCAGGTGGCGTTTGTTTGGAGCCATCAACAAATAATGTGTTTGAGTATAGTGCCATTATAGAGCTACTACGTGATGTCATTTCACATGGTGTTCGATCTTTAGAAGTTCACATGGACTCCCAATTAGGTGTATATCAGTTGAACGAAAATTAATGTGTGAGAGATCCTACTTTACTCCAACGATTCCTATGGGTATGAACTTTGGAATGATACTTTGATTTTATTACTTATAGTCACATCCCTAGAAGTTCTAATCAAGTATCTGATGCATATGTTAATTACATTTTATATTGGCATTTGTCACATTAATAAGTAGAGAAAACACATTCATACATTCATTCATGATAACATATATAAGTAAAGCCAAAGATCGAAAGTTTTTTATATTTCATCCTTTAAAGTCCAAAACATATGGTGTCATAGTACAAAATGGGGATCACACCCTCAAAATACATATATGGTCAGTACATCACATAACCATGGAATGTATTCTTGTGGTTCCATATGCGTGTCATGATAGCACACAACGACATTTGCAAGATGTCAAAAAAGTCTCACCCACGCATGGGGTACACCCACCACCTGCCTCTACATCACCTCTTGCAGATCCTCCACTTGAACCATAGGAATCATGTGTGTTAAACGAGACAGGTTCCCCTGCACATTCTATATCACTCTCTCTGTGTCCCCACCTACTAGCTCATCTCCTCAGTCCCTTCACCGATGTCGTGGAAATCCCTCTAGTCATCCCAGACCTACATATACATCATAAAGCAATTGTTAATACTTTATACCATACATAAATATTTGTGTTTTTATTTTTCTTTTATAAAAATTGAAAAACACAAAAAATATGAAATATATAAAAACCATTTCTTACTGATCTCTCTAAAGGAGGATATTGGTGGCAATGGAATTTCAGGTTCCCCTCGGTAGTTGATCCCTCCATAGGGATAGTCATCGATGTTGGTTGTGGAGCCTGATTATCTTCCTAATTCAGAGGTCTTTTACTTTCAGCCGTGTTTATACCCCATGAAGTATTTACACCCCAGAAGTATGTACACTCTT
>SNQJ01S0281801.1:111-11288 GCA_010110895.2 Picea sitchensis
GCATGCGTCTTTTTATGATTGTTAAACCTTCATTATGCAACATGCACTTGTAATAAATGACATGCAACCATAATAACCAACATGCAAACACTATAACCGAAGAACACCTCAATCACCCAGCTAAAACACATCCAGAAACCCCCAGTGTATCAGATCTGCACGCTAGAGCAGTAGAACAGTAGCAAATATCTTGATCAACCGGATCGGGGATATTTCACAAATGTCATCAAGCAACTATCCCTACCAACAATGCTGCACCCACAACCCTACACCATCGGATGGCTTCGTCAAGGAAGCGATCTTCACATCAACCAACAGTATTGCATGTCGTACGACATCAAGCCATTCAAAGATGAGGTATTGTGTGATGTTTCTCCCCTTGAAGTTTGTGATGTTCTTTTGGGCCAACCTTATTTATAGAAATGTCATGATGTATATGAGTCTAGGCCACGCACTATTATTATTACTTTGAACAGGAAATTGTACAGGATACCCTAGGTAGTCCCACCTAGTGTTATTTCCTTAATGTCTTCCAAGCAATGGAGGAAGGTCATTTCTCAGACCAGGAAGTTTTTCTTCTTTGTGATTCGCTCTCAGAGTGAGTGAAAGGTTGTATCCACATCCATGGCCTCTGAGGTCGACCTCTCCATGCAACAGAAGCAAGTGGATAAGGTCGTGGAAGAATACAAATACATCTTCTCATCACCTACTGGGGTACCTCTTCACTGTGAGGTCAAGCATCCCTTCAGTCTGACCCCCGACACACCACTACCCAATGGGTCAGTCTATCACCGCTCTATGCTAGAAAATGAGGAGATCAAGTGTCATATCTAAGATTTGTTCCACAAGGGGAAAATCTGACCTAATTCATCACCTTGTGGAAGCCCAATCGTGACAGTATAGTAGAAATACAAGACTTGGTGACTCTGCATTGATTATCGGGCCCTAAATAAAATTAAAGCTAGGAACCAGTACTTGATTCCCCGAATCAACAATCTCCTTGATCAAATCAAGGGGGCCAAATACTTCAATAAGATTGATCTGACATCTGGCTACCATCAGGTCCCAATAGAGCAGACAAATGTATGGAAAAATGCCTTCAAGTCAAAAGAAGGTCAAGATTTTGAGTGGCTGGTCATGCCCTTTGGTTTGACAAATCCCCCAGCAACTTTCATGAGGATGATGGATGACATATTGCAGCCTTTCACTAATTCTTTTATGGTGTTGTATCTGGATGACATCCTTGTCTACAGCAAGACTTGGGCAGAACACTTGCATCATATTCAACAGGTTATGCACACTGTGCGGCAGTGCAAGCTATATGCCAACTTGGAAAAATGCTCATTCGGCATGGATAAGGTCCAGTACCTAGGCTACATTGTTCATGCACATGGTGTGCATGTTTATCCAACCAAGATCCAATTCATCTGTGACTGACCAACCCCAACCACACTCATTGAGCTTTGGAGCTTCTTAGGCCTTGCCAATTTCTATCACAGGTTTGTGTTGGGATTCTCCCATATTGCATGGGCCCTCAGCCAAATAACCAGGGGTGGTGGTAAGGAAAAAAAATTGTGGGGCATGTCCCAACATAAAGCGTTCGATGATCTGAAGCAGTGTTTGTGCTCAGCCCCAGTGATTTCATTACCTGACTTGCAAAAACCCTTTGATATCAAGACAAATGCTTCAGACTATGTTGTGAGTGCAATCCTCACTCAACACGACCACCCCGTGGCCTATAATAGTGAGACACTATGAGATGTTGTTATTAACTACCCTACATATGACAAAGAAATGTACTTCATTGTGCAAGCATGTCGCTAGTGGAGGCATTACATTCTTGGGAAAGAGACAATCATTCACATTGATCATAAGCCATTGCAGTTCATGTAAACACAAGGAAAATTCTAGAATGAACGTGATCATAAGTGATCCACATATTTGCAGTAGTTCCACCTCAACATCAAATATAAAACAAGAAGTACCAATCGAATCATTAATTTCCTCAACCGACCTCCACTCGTGACACTCACCACAGTGCTACACTCTTGCGACCACAATACCTCCAAATGGACCCACCTCTACGAGACAGATCTTGACTTTGCCAATACCTACTAGATGTTGTATGCAAACACAACTATCACTAATTTTCATCTTCAGGATGGGTTGTTGTGCGATCTGGGCCATCTTTGTGTTCCATCAAGCAATCAAGCGAAACTAATTTGGGAATCCCACTACAATCGGGTGGAAGGACATTTCGGCATGGAAAACACATTGGTAGTGATGCAGTGACATTTCTACTGATCGAAAATTCGATAGGAAGTCAACAAGTATATTTGGTTCTGCACTACCTAAGCTATTACTGAATCGACCACTAAGAAACAAGGCATGTACACTCCTCTACCTACTCCTGACATGCCCTGGGAATCCATCTCAATGGACTACATGTCGGGCCTTCTTTCCACCAAGCGGGGAAATGACTATGTTTTTGTGGTTATTGATTGGTTTTCCAAGATGGCGATTCTGGTTGCCTACAAGAAGAGCATCACAACAGAGGTCACTGCTAAGCTCTTCTTTGAACGAGTGTGGGTGCACTTTGGGATCCCACAAACCATTATCTCAGATCGGGACGACCGGTTCCTCAACACTTTTTGGTCGAGCCTCTAGTCACCGTTGGACACCAAATCCACTACCTTCCACCCCCATACGGATGGCCAAACCGAGGTTGCCAACCGGATGATCGTGCACATCCTGCGCATGTACAATTCCAAGCACCCCCACACCTGGGATGAGTGTCTTCCCTATGTTCAACACAACTACAACAGAGCCATACAGAGCTCAACCAACCACAACCCCTTTCAGGTGAGGTTGTGATTTCAACCATTAAGTCCCATGGATGTTTCACTACCCCTTGCGGACACCCAGGAAGACTCGTTGCATGCTCCAATTGAAGCTAACAAAGCCACCCGGTTCATTGAGTGGATCCAACACATCCACCAACAGGTTCAAGATATTTTACAGAAGGCCAATGCCAAGTACAAGCATCGCCATGATCAACACTAGGTGCCACACCAATTTGAAGTGGGAGACAAATTTTGGTTGCACTTGCAGAAAGAACGCCTTGCAGGGACTCATCAGAAGCTTTGTCCACTTTGTTATGGACCTTACACCATCACCAAGGTTGTGGGTGACAATTCTTTTGAGCTCAACCTTCCCCCTTCCTTGGCTTGCACTCAGTTTTCAATGTGGACCTCCTTCAACCTTATTTTCCACCATTATTAGACACCTTGGAGATAGAAGAATAGTTGACACCAATAGAGCTCAACCCCGACTGCATGGAACATACATCCATTGATTGGATTGTGTACACACAGATCAAGGGCACTCGCCAATATATGATCTAGCTCTATCGGGTTGTCAAAGCAGAACAACTCCTGCACCAAGGCAAGTGGTGCACCCAGAGCCAAATTCAACAGAAACTTCCTCATATGATGGGGGAACTCAATGAAATGGAGACCATTGCTTCCTAAGGGGGGAGGATTGACCCAGGAGGATCTCAGTGGTCACCCACCTATTCCAACTGGCTCAAAACATTTTTTTCCTTGGCCACCCACCTATTCCAACTAGCTCAAAACAATTTTTTGGTAACTTACTATTTTTAGCAAGTTTTCGGGTCCCAAACTTTCAGGGCCATTTTGAGGGCCTAAACGACATTTTCTTCATGATCAGGCAAATCAATGATAGTTAAAGGCTTTGATTGAGCCCCCTAATGAAGCTCCTCATAAATACCTTTACAATGAGCTATCGTGCGCCCTAAACAGAGATAGTATGCAAAAGTTATGACCCCGGGAAGTTGATGTACTAACTTACCCCAATGTTGCCCACATGACTTTTGGCGCTTAATTTCCTAGGGTTAGGCTTTTGGATGTCTAAGGTTTTGGTATTCATGTTTATTGTAAAAATTTCGCCAGAGCCTCGTTGTACTCATCTTCTTGCGAATGAGTGTAGACATCACATCTCTTCTCAGAGATAAGCTACCACCATTCTAGCAAGCTTGTTTTCAGTCTGCATTTTACAGTTTTCAACATATTTCTTATTTAATAGAAGTCAAGATTTACTGTATCTTTTTTATTGTTCATTGTGTCTCTTTGTTAATATTACAAATCTGTGTTTTCATTTCATTCAGCTCATAAATCCGGATCATGCCACGTCAACCCATTTGATGCCCTAGGATGATGTGTCATGCTAGGTCATCGTCCATGTTTCATGCCACGTCATCATAGTTGCCACAGCAGCGAATGGACGAGCAATCCTTGATGGTCGGGCTTCGGCGAGATTTGTGAATAGTCTTGGTTTTTTGGGGAATACCGTCAATGGTCGATGGAAAATGTTTGATCATCGATGATATTCGTGGGCGAATTTTGGTTTGTGGAGAAAAACAGTCGATGGTTGGTGATCGGGCATTGGAGAGATTGGTGGGAAGGTTTTGTTCGCAAAGGAAATCGATGATTCTCGATCACCGATAGAAAGAATATCAATGGTACCTAATGCTTTTGATTTGAGATCGACGATGTACATCACACTTAGGCAAAAAAAATTCACATGTACTTCACTATATCAAAATATGATAATGAGTCAAAATCTAAAAAATATAAAATATAAAGAGTCAAAATCTGAAAAAAAAAATCACATGTACTTCACTATATCAACTAATGATTTTAAAATTTTCAAAGTATGAAACTGCATCGAAAAAAATTTCAATGAAAATGCCAAGATAATTAATTTTAGGATTAGTAATAAACATTTTCTTCCATGGAATATATCTCTGAAAGTATAGCGAACCATAACTTGAAATTTTGACCACCTTTACTATGACATTTCTCCTCAGTATCGATAAAATTTCACTATTTGAAACTTGCCAGGAAAAAAAAAGAAGTTATAGATAAAATTCCAAGGTGACGCATTTAAAACCGATTGTAGGATGAGTTAGAAACCCTATCTCCCGTAGGTTATATCTCTAAAAGTATATCGAACTAGAACCTGGAATTTTCACCATACATACTTTGATACGTCTCCTAAGTCCAAATTTCATTGTTTGAAGCATCCTAGAAAAAATATTGCACTTGTCTGAAATACATAAATTAATATGGTAGTCAGTTGGTTAAAAGAAATATATTAATGCACAAGATTCTTACCCTCTGGCATAGTTTTGTACAAGCCCAAAATAAAATGTCTTGCATGTCACCACTCACAACACTTGAAACTTAGGAAGAACCTAGTATTTCTAGCTTATAACAAACTATATCATTATCAAAGGAAAAAAATTAAACAATTAATTGAACAAAAACATGCCATATAGTACACAAAAATCCTTTCAAAATTTATGAATCACACTAAAATAAATGAAAAAACAAAAGATAATTAAATATAGTGTTAAATTCTCTCGACAATAAAATGTTGTTTTGAAGAACTAATTAAAAGATAAAAACAAAAATTATATAATTTGCAAAAATGTTAAACTTTGGAAAACACAACAAAAATTTTGGTTAACCCAAAAACAAAACATAGTCAACAATTGCTATAGTATCATACCTTCAAAGTATAAGATATGGATTATCCTATTAAATAAAGATTGTAATTCAAAATAAAAGTTGTGATTTAACTATATAAACTGAAAAATGGATTAAAAAATTAAAAATGGAAAAAGAAAATTTAACCAATGAAAAATTAGTTATGAAAAGATTTTATGGAGGGAAACAATCTAATAATAACTAAAACCATAGAGACATGTGCTCTTACATTGTCGTACCATAATTTGAAATTAAAAAGAAATGTGATACATGTGATCTTACATACAAACATAATTATTTCTTATAATCTCATAATTATTATAAAGAGAGTTCAATAAACAGAAACAATAATATTCACATCCATTAACATTATTGGTTAATATTTTTCAAATAGATTTAATGAAAGGAATGATCTAGACATACATGTCTTTCGTGAATACCGAAACCGGATTCCATGCATGGTCAAATCGATGAAAAGTAGGGATGCGTAAAGATGAAAGGTATTATTAAATTTGAGCTGAAAAGACATGTAATAATAAGAATACATTAGATTCCCTTATAACTTATAAGGGTACATGCAAAAAACGTGCCCCTTAGCTACATCCCTTGGCCATTCGACGGTACACCGACAGGACAATGTTGCCTTTTTTCAATGAAAGAAAAGAGGGCTAGATATCACATTGAGCTCTATATATACTGCTCTCAATCACAACTCAGCCATAATCAAGGCCATGAGTCTGTTCTTGTTAGGGTTTTTAGAGTGTAGATTATTATTTCAGCATTGAGTGTAGTCAATTTAGTTTAAATCCGGCCAAATTTTCAGAGGTAGTTTGAATTTCTTTGGTATGGATCAATGTTCCATGTATTTTAGAATCTCATTTCAGAGGTTTTGCCCCATTTTAAACCAACCCATATACTCAGAAAATCTATCAAAATTCTAAATTCACTAAAAATTTACTGGAAAACCTACCAAAAAACTAACTATATCCAATTTCAAGCAGTAAGTGTGTCTGGTCATTGCCAGACCAGGTGACAGATGTACTCATCACCTTCAATGGGAATGAAATGACTTTTGTACTGTTCCATCCCAAGCTAAACCCATATTTTTATTTTAATAACTTAATAATACGACAAATACTTTTTAAATTTTTATATTCAATTTAATATTTATCTACTTTTTAAATATTTTATAATTTTAATATTTATCTACTTTTTAATATTTTATCTACTTTTTTAATATTTATCTACTTTTAAGTTTTAATATTTTTATTTTAATAACTTAATAATACGACAAATACTTTTTAAATTTTAATAATTTTTATTTACTTTTTAAATAATTCATTATAACAATATATACTCATTACAATCATTTGGACCAACCACCCAAGATAAACCCATATTTTTATTTTAATAACTTAATAATATGATAAATACTTTTTAAAATTTTTATAATTTTTTATTTTTATATTCAATTTAATATTTATCTACTTTTTAAATATCTAATAATTTGACTGCTTAAGTTTACAAATGTGTAGATACCCTAATCCCCTCTGGATTTGAATCCTTGAGGTCCAAGGAGGAAACACATGTTCTTAACCATTTTTTTTTTTTGTGAATAAAAAGTGGATCCTTATATTAATTCTAGCTGAGAGCTTACAAAAAGACCTACATCCTATCTACTTACAAAGATACCTTCAGCCTATCTGCTTACAAAAATGCATGCAACCTATCTGCTGACAAAGATGCCTGCATCCTATCATCTTACAAAAATGTCTGCAACCTATCGGCTTACAAAATTGCCTAAGATCAATGGGACCGAATCGGTGGTTCAAATCTCCTTGAGCATCAACGGTCCAGATCCACTCTCGCACTTCGCGATTTCCCGACGTGGTCTGACAACATCCTCCATGCTTTGAACTCCCGATTGTTGAGTTCCTGAAATTATCTCGCATCCACTCAACATGACCAAATCGACGGTTCAGGTCTTCTCTAGCACCAACAGTCCAGATCCACTCTCGCATTTCGCGATTTCGCGTTTCACGACTTGGGGAAATAGCTCCCTCCATGCTCTGAACTCCCGAAATCCGATTTCCCGAAATTTTCTCGCGTCAGATCAATGGGTCCAAATCTACGGTTAAGTTCTCCTCTAGCGCCAATGGTCTAGATCTACTCTTGCATTTCGTGATTTCACGTTTCGCAATTTGGGTAGACAACTCCCTCCATGCTCCAAACTCCTGAAACCCGAGTTCCCAAAAATTTCTCGCGTCCGATCAATGGGACCCGATTGATGATTCCGATCACCTCGAGCATCAACGGTACAGATTCTTTCTCACTTTTCGCGACTTTACGAATTTGGGAAACAACAACCTCCGTGCTCTTGACTCCCGATTGTCGAGGTCCCTAAATCAACTGCCAACTAATGTTCTTCTGCGCTCGCTCCTGAGATTCTGATCATTACTGACTTAGAMGAGATTCTAAGTAGACAAAGGTGGCACCCCGTMTGGATTAGGGMCATCTAGCTGAGCAAGCTCCTCGCATTGGAGCCAGAGGGGTGAGCTTTGGGACTTCCTGGAATCGTGGAGAATGATCTGTTGCATAGAGTCAACCCCTGCATTGGCTAGTCTGTCTGCAACTTTGTTTTCACTTCGTTGGATGTGTGAAGGGGTTAGAATTAGAGAGGGTCTAAGAAGAGCCTGGGAGCTGCAAAGAGGGCCAAGGAGGCGCCAGCTAGGTGTGATTTTCCTTGGATCTCTACCATTTAGGATTTTTGTTGCCAAGTCTATTATGATTTTGGAGTCTCCTTCAATGATTAGGCAGGTGAGGTTTTGATCTAGTGCCATTTGCACTCCTTTGATAAGACCCCAAAGCTCTGCAGAATTGTTGGTGTCGCATCTGAGATTTTTCTGCGATGAGGCTTTGAATTTGGCCTAAGTTGTTTCTTATGACCGCGCCATAGCTCGAGTGTCCTGGATTGCCTTTTGATGCGCCGTCAAATTTGACCTTATGGAAGCCTTGCAGGGGGATGAGCCACATAGAGGGACTAAGGGATTTTGAAAAAAGGGGGAGTTGTTGAGGAGGGGTGGAGTGTGCAAACAAGAAGCCCCAAGATTTGAGGAGCAAGAGCTCAGTTGGGTCAGTTGGGAAGTCTTCCTTGGTCTATGATTGCATTTGAAGAGTTTCCTGGAGATGCGGGAGGATTATGTTCCAGAGAGGGTGGGAGGAGATGGCTAGGAGTGAAATATTCTTTTGTTTCTCTCTTTCCATAGTTTCCAAACTATGAATCTTGGTAAGAGTTGGCAGGTTCTGTTTAGGATAGGACTTTTGAAGGAGTCGGAGCCCCAGTCCCTCATGATGCTTGTGATGTTGTTTTTCACTCGTTTGGTTCTTCTAATGAACTGAGTGGCCTGGTTCCAAATGTTCTCACTGAGTGGACAATTATTTAAGAGGTGCTCCATGGTTTCTGCCTGGAGATGGCAGATATGGAAGATCAAGGGGCCGATGAACCCTCGTTTTTGAAGATCGTCCCAGGTTAAGATCTTGTTCTGAAGTAGAAGCCAGAGGAAAGTAGATATTTTGGGCTAGAGTTTTGATTTTTGTATTGTTGTCCAGATGCTATCTTTCTGAAGGTTATGAAATTTCTCCTGAAGGGTGTATCCCTCCTTGAGAGTGAAGCTTCCATGAGGTGTGTATCCCCATCTTAGAATGTCTTGGTCTATGATTTTTCGGATTCACCTTTGGGTTGTAGCTTGTTTCTAGTGTTGCAGGTCATAGTCCATTGCCACTTGGAGTTCCTGATGAGTATATTTCCATCTTCGCCAGGGAGAGTTGCTAGGGGTATCTGTCCACAAATCTTCCACTTTGAGAGTGGCCAAATCTTGAATGTGATTTTCGTAGGATTGTAGATTTTCTTTCGGTTGTAGGGGTGGCATTTGCTGCCAGGAATCCATCCAGAATAGGGCATTCTAGCCATTGCGAACTTCCCAGAAGGCATGTTCCTGTATGAGTGGTCGTTTTTTCTAGGCCGCATTCCATATGTTGGATCCTTGGATTTGCTCCTGCATTCTTATGAGTTAATTTTGATGCGTGTTTGGGGCATATTTGCATTTCCATAGTTTTGCCCAAATCTCTGCTGGTGTTTGGAGCCATCTCCACCAAATTCTTGCTCCCATTGTGCTATTTAATTTTCTAGGGTCCCGAAGGCCCAGACTACCTAAAAATTTGGGCTTGTAGACCTTGTCCCAACTGACAAGGGCCCATTTTTTGTTCAGGTTGTGTCCATGCCATAGAAAGGTTCTTTGCAGATTCCTTATTTTCTTTATGACAGATTGGGGGGCAACTAGGGCTGAGAAGAGGCAAGATGGGATGGCTTGGAGGACTGACTTTAAGAGAACCAATCTGGCTGGGAGGTTGAGGGAGCGAAAGGTCCAATTGCTAAGACGGTTGGTGATGGAAAGTAGGAGGGAATCCTAGGAGATGTTTATGGCTGCTGAATCAGAGATAGGGGAGTGTGCATAGTGCAAACAGGGGTATTCAGAAGTTGAGAAAGGTGTTTTTGGATTGCTACATGAGTATTAAAAAAGAAGAGCTGCGATTCTGAGTCTTCAAGTGTTGTTGAATTGCTACATATCAATTGCTACATGAGTGGAATTGATATGTAGCATCATCGATTCTGAGTCTTCAAGTGTTCGGGGAGCAGTAGACTAGTAGGTTTGGATGGATGCCATGGGGCAAGATGATAATGAAGATATTGTGCTAGGGTCTGAGGGAGAACCAGTTCCTAGTGGATCTTTGAGAAGTACCTTCCTCGCTAAGAGGAAGTGTTGATGTTTGTAGCAACAAACAGGTACTTCCCCATAGGTCTAAGTGTCTAGACGTGTGGAAGTCATCCAAATCCTTCTACCTTGAGACTTTACTTTAATTAAAGGAATTATTAAAGTAAAGTGATTTTATTAACCATACGATTTTTATTTAATGAAATGCTAAAGTAATTAGCTTTAGTGAGTTAAATAATAGCCATTGATCTCAAGTGAGGTGAGAAGTAACCTCAACACTCAATCACTTTGGAGATTAGGTTTAAGTCATAAGTAAATATTATAAAAGCAAGGCTAGGGTGAAGGAGGAAGACACTTGTGTAAGACATTGCGTGTTGATGCACAAGAGAGAGAAAAGAAGGAATTTTTCTCAATGGTAGGATCACGAAGGACTATGATTCAATGAAATCATGGATATGTGGAGAAGGACTTCCATCTAGAGATCAGGTCAAGGAGAAGAGAGAACATAGGAAGTCACAAGTGGGTTTCAGCTGATTGGAGCCAAAACAATATGGTCGTGCCATACATAGTTTTCGTACAATATTTGAGTGTGTGTACATCGGTCTCAATGGAGATAGGCATGTAAACGTGGGTTTTCTTAAGGAAAGGTGCATACATCTCAGGAAACGTGAAAAATCGAGGTTGTACAACAGATCAAGAGTTGTTTTGGTTTGTAGGTATGGTCTATAGTTTTCTATATTTCTCTATGGGCCATTATCATAGGTACAAGAGCCCTTGTAAGATTTGAAGTTATTTTAATGATAAGCTTATTTGACGGGCAATATATCTTTGTGTA
>SNQJ01S0281802.1:0-11166 GCA_010110895.2 Picea sitchensis
AAAAACATACTCCTGGTGTTGTGTTTTGGATAAAAATGAAGGTGTCTAGATGGCCGAAAAAACATTGGGGAGGTGGCTAGATGATGTGTTTAGGCATCAACTAATTGAACGAACTCATAATGGTGGATTGCTTGACATGATAATGTTCTATTCTATGTAATGTAAGGATGCATCACATGAAAAACAAATTAATTAATTAATAGTGATAATAATAAAAAAAAATAATGATAATAATGTCAATAAACTTAGTGGGAGGAAGGTTGGTGAGAGGGAGGTACCTCGCAAAAGTCAACAAAACCAGTCTCGATTCCCCATACATCGTTCGTTCATTGCTTAGGGCAGGTTCATATAGAAAAATTCAATCCGACAGAGGAAGAGGAGAAAACCACCTAGCAAGCACCACCTACACCAGTGGTCGTTGTTTTTATTTACCGCATTTAGCCCGAAGCAACACTGTGTATGATGGAGTATTCGAGTAGCCCCACTTGATTGTGAGTTAAAGCATAGAAACCAGACTTGGTAGTTGTGGAGTTGAGTCGTTAGCCATGGATTGAGGGTTTATAGAGCTCGTTGCTGGTTGTCTAAGTGGTGGTGGATTCATTTACAAAGGTCTGGCATAGCTATCAGTGTTAGCTACAACACTGGTGATTGGCATCGAGTCGTAGCCCCATCTGACAGAGGCAAAGAAGTGGATATATTCAAGGGAAGTAAATTGAATCCATGTGCTGGTAGTAAGACCAAGAATTTGTACCAATGGTAGATTAGACTGTGGACTCATAGTATTAATGAAAGAAAACCATTAACTTTGCATACAGACTAGTATTGAAAACCCTCAAAGGTGACGTTGGAAAAATTAATTGGGTCATTTGGTTACTTCTCCATAAGGATTAGTACATTTGGGTCAAATAATTCCTCCATTAACGTCATCATCATTGTCGTCATCATCGTCAATGTCATCTTCATTGTCATTGCAATCATATCTTCGTAAACCTATGACTTGTAGGGAGTAAACTCATGTTCTTAACCGTTACGCCCTCAATATAATATAGTAATTATATAATATATTAATTATATTATTATATAAAGTATATAATATATAAAAAAAAAAACCAAAGCAAACATATATTATAAACAAAACAAAAAACATATATTAATTATTACGCCGAAAGGCGTACACCTATTGGCAATGGGCACATTTAATGATCTTTTAACCTTAAATCTTAATCTTATGACCAACAATTGAAGATGCTGGCATATTCTTAGTCATCCTCCCAAATCAATGAATGAGATTTACAGTTGATAACTTCCTTGCATTTATAAATGCATGCGTTAACATGTTTACTTTTTCACATTTACATAATCATATTAAGAAATTACTGTAAGGCCATATGCTTGCCATGTTAAGATGATTAACAAGAATTAATATCTATGCAACATTTTATTGCCACGTTTTGATGATTAGCAGGCAATACCTCAAATGGATTGCACGTATAACTGCTAGGATGTGAACTGTGGCCACGTTTGGCGTTCTTGGGATGTGAACCGTGGCCACGTTTTACCTGCGTTCAATTTATGGATCGATATTTTTCTGGCGTTTTAGTTTAAATCCGTCTTTAGTTAATGTAGATCGATATTTTTCTGGTGTTTCAGTTTAAAGCCATCTTTAGGTAATGTGAATCGATATTTTTCTGGCTTGCATTCAATTTATGGATCGATATCGAAAGGGGGAAGGTGGGCCTTCAAAATTAGGTAGCGGTAGCCCAGACAACAGTGAAGGATCCGACTCGGCTTGGACCAAAAATTGTAGCTTGCACACATGATGTCGCAACTTTCTCTTTGAGAGGCCACTCTGCTATTCTGAATTTTCCCAACTTCTTTCAATTCCTCACTCCTACGTTTTGCTCAAAGACATCAAAGATGCCACAACAACAACAAAATTTAATTATGAACTCACCCGATCAGAAACCAGGCTGACACGGTCAACGTACGCATCGATCAGAATGCAACCGATGAATCTCCGTCAATCACAACCAATAACAGAATGTGTTGGTGGCTATATGTCTTTTGAAGAATTAAGGTCGAAGCATTTTGTGATCAGTCCCATTGTTGAGATCAATCAGGTGCGTTGCAAAAGTGTGAGAATGAAACTCGAACGTAACTTGATTGAATACCCTCTTTAATATTGTTGCAATCAATTACCTATTCTGCAGCTGTTAAGAGAATAATTCTCTAGGTTGGAGCGATATGGAAATGACAATAGCATCTACATGATTGGTAATATTGATTGCCATGCTTATGGTGGTCATGATGGTCAGTGAAAGTTCGGCTTCTAGGCCACTGCAATTGAAATTCATATTTCGAGGAGATGAAATGGAAAATAATAATAATATTAAGATGAAGAATGGGTGGTTTGAATCCTTTGGGGCCCCGTATCTTCGTCAGGCCCCTCTAATTGTCAAAATTTTAGGTCTCCCAACGGGGAGGTTCTTGTCCAGTTAACTAGATTAATGCAGTCATGATTAATGCGTAGGGATTAATGTGTTAATGGATCGGTCGATTGGAATTACAAGAGTTGTTGATACTTCAGATTCGACTGTTAAAAGTAGAAATTCTGAGACATAGAATTGCAGACACAGAACGGAAACCATACATATATCCAAAAGAGAAGGACTGAGGAAAGATTTAGAATAGACAAGATTGCCCAAATCATGAAAAGAAAAAGGTTTCAGAGACCATGCAAGACCATGCATCTGATCATCTAATTTGGTCTGAAAGCAGTAATTTTTTCATATTTATGTTTTTACTGTGATTGTCCAGATTACTGTGATCGTTTTTTCTAACTATTTATGTTTTTACTGTGATTGTCCATATTACTATGATTGTTTTTTCTAGTTATTTGTTATGCAAGCATAATAAATGTTTTTTTTTTTTAATATTAAGTTTGTGTAACAATGATATTATTATACTGTTGCTTAAGTCCATGCCCATGTGTGAATTAATATTGTTTCAATATATTTGTGTTTTAGATTGTATCTACTTCATATTCCACTTTGACCAATGTTAATTTTAATCCTACAACAGGCGGACCCACACCCAATCCTACAACGGTATAATACATTGGAGCTCTAAGCCCTAATAAAAATTATGTAAATGCAAGCATTCAAGAAGTTATTGTACATGTTTATGTTAATAAGTGTAAATTTCAGGTGAAACTGTATATCATACTATTTCATTTTAAAATTTTAATTAAAATTTCTACTAAAATTAGGGTTTGTTTGTAACTTTAATATATTAATTAAAGTTTATTTGTAAATGAAATAGGCCAAGAGAGAATTATTTGCAAATGAAATATATCTTTTGGCGTTCATCAGCCACAACCACAATTATGTGACTGTGCTAGTATATATTATAAACAAAAAGAAAATTGGCAAACAAAACCTGACCACTATTGAAAACCCTTGCCGCCCAAATTTGAAAACCCTGACTAAACAAAACCCCACCCATGAACAGTACTGCGCCCAAATTTCAGAACCCACACTAAAAAAACTCAGCCGACCCTGATCGACAACAAGCTGGGACAGAGGAGATCACCCCGCAGGAGAAAGAAGGAGCCCACATCTCTTGACCATCTCGACACTCTATAAATAGGGCCACTTCAGCGAGGCTTTAGGCATTCTGGGTATCACAGGTAAACATTTAGACTGCTCTATGTATATTTGTCTTCTGAAGGGATGTATTCAAAGAAATGCCCTACCAGAGGGTAAGGTGATCCATGCCCACATCAAGCAGAGCGGATTTACGGGAGACGTTGGTTTTTATGAGGACTGTATACGAATGAAACCAATGACTAGAATGGAATTGCCACAAGAAAACACTACTTCATTGTTTGACCAAAATACCCAAATCTTCGAATGGTGCATTCATTGAAGTATGTTTCACTGAAAATGCAATAGTGTCCTCTGTCTCAATCTGTTCCAGAGCCTGGAAACTGTTTCAGTCTTGGTGACCCAAAGAGGTCGTGCACCACAAATGGCCTTTATAAGACAAGCCTTTAAGACTGTATTATGTATATTTCATGGATTTTGTTTTAGAATTTTCTACTCTCTTTACTACAAAGTGGATTAGACCTGAGTTGCACAGTACAAGTACACCAATTTGGTATTGGTATGATGGCTTGATGAGCCAATCTGCTTTCCAGTTCACGGTCCAATCTGCCTATATAAATATGCATTTATATGATAAATTCTCTTCTAGGAACCCTAGAATTTAAAATGGTGAATTTTTTTCCTCACTTGATAAGGTTCTCTTGCATTTCATGTTTCAATGTTTTTTCCAAGGAAAACCCATGGAGAAACCCCCAGGCACTTCCCTGCATTTTGTAGATGCTAACCAGTGTAAATCGTCAGCACTGATTACAATGTCTATCCTGGTAGGGCCATCTAGTGAGGCATGCAACAGAGGCAACCAGCCCAGGGATTAGACACTAAGACCTCTTGCATGAAGCTCAAAGTACTTAACCACTTGAGCTAGCCTGCCAGGCTATTTCATGTTTCAATGTTAGTTGATTATGTTAAATTAGTAGTAACCGCTATTCCCAATGATATCATATTCTCAATAAAATCATGACATGGAAAAGTGGATTATCTGGTCACATGTTTTGTATGTATTATTCATAGTCCATTTTTCCATTTGCAAAATGTTTCTCTGAAATTTTCTGCAATCGATTATACATGAATATTTGTGATTTTTATTTAATCTAGCTAACCCGAAGAATCTGTGAGAAGGATTGTGATTTATTCGGTCTACAAGTGTTATGTTTGTCTCAGTTATGCTGGGAGCCTTATGACCTTGGAATTGTGGCAAATTTGGTATGGACATTAAGGCTGGAAATGCTATGGAATTAAAATTCTTATTATTAGTTTTCCTACTGTTACTGTATATATTGCCTGGTAAAAATGTGAATTTTGGACCGTTCTGGTATAGATCTGTAGACCAAAAACAAACTTAAATTGATCCATTTGGATTTGTTTTTGATATGCGAAGTCATACCCAAAATGGATCCAGGGAAGATCTGGTACTGGTAGTTTAGGGGGGGAGGTTGAAAAAATTCCAATGCAACTATGGATGAAACTAACCTCCCAAGATGTTGTTAGAGCATGGTTGCCTAATAAGCATATAGCTATGTTTGAGGCCCAAGCTTTTCCATCTCACAAGAAAAATCATTCTAACCAGAGAACATATACATCACCTTTCCTTTTCTATTTTGGGAGTGGTGCATCTGGTTTCCACTTCCAACTTCTTTTGTATGGTCAAAGGTTGAGTTTTCACAACAGTTATGTTACCTTCCACATGTCCTATAAACATTCATAAGAAAGCTATATAATCGGGGTTGATGAAACTATCTTGTGGATGAAGAAGGTTTGAAGTGGGCACCAACAAGTAGAAATCCCAATAGAGTTTCATACGTTGTTATAATTGTAATGATAATTGGATGTTCCATAGCTTGGGCATACTATTGTTAAATCGATTCCTTTGTTCTTGATTCTACACTTGATAGCCTTATTTTATTTTTATTTTATGAATCCTAAGATCATGTCCAGTAGGATGGTCTTCCCTTTACACTGAAGATGGAGATGCTTTTTAAAAATTACTCATATATTTTATTTTTAATCAAAAAGAAATAGAATACTAATTTTAAATTTATCAAGAGCTGACAGATCAAGGTTTCTTGTTGTTGGACCACCTGGATTGTATCATGAATTTCATGAGAAGGTATCCATATAATAATTGCACACTCTAAACTTATTGGTATGAAACGACGGAAATAGAGATGCTTTTCCTTTGAGTCTTAGCTTAGTATCTTAGAATTGCATTTATGAATATTTCCATCAAAGCTTGGTTGGCATATTTGTTATTCTGCCCATTTGATATTAATGATTGCAAGCAGGGACTGAGTTATCTGGGATGAAAGAAACTTATAATAAATAGAGACCAACAAACCTATAAGGCAAAAAATCGATGACCCTAAAACTCCATTCCATCAGCCAAATTACAACGATGGTAAATGTGCAGGTGTCTTTTTATTTTCATGTATACAAACCTTAAGGATTCAAATAGCTGCTTGTTATTGATTGAAGTGAATATTCTTTCTAGGATCTATATCACCATTGTCAGATAGAGAAATGGAACCAGGTGATGCTGCACATGCAGAAGAAATACGATCTTCCTTGAGCCAAGTTGAATCCTCAAGTAGAGAACGGAGAAAATGAAGTAGTGAGTGGACATCATCTAAAGACGAGACAGATGCAATGGATCAGGATGGAGAAGGTTGGGATCTCTACCCATTTTTGTTCAGCTAATTTTCCATAGAGATGAGCACTTATACTTTTTTAGCATATCCAGTTAATCCATGCAAGATCTGTTGGTACTTCTATAGAAGTTTTAGCTTTTTACTTAGCACTTTTCAAACTCATAAAGAAACTCTCCCTATTGTGTTGGAGAAGTATAATAAAAACATGATGTTGTTACCTTTGTTTGATTCCAAATTCTATTGCACGTATAGAATTCCAGATAAAGTAATAAACATCTACGATGTCCTCCACTTGGTTATTGACTTCATTGTGCTTGTAATATTGCCAAGGTCATGCTGATTTTTGAAAAGAGAAATGACACATAGAATCCTTGTGGCACTTTTACACAACACACTTCTCAACGTGTATGCCAAGTGTGGCACTATGGTGGACGCTTGCAAAGTATTCGACCAAATTCCTGAACGAAATGCATGCTCGTGGATAGTCATGATTGCTGCTTGCACAAGGGATGGGCTTCCTGAGGAGGCATTGACACTCTTTCACCGGATGTCAAGAATAGGTCTCCAACCCAATCACTTCACATTTTCTACTATTCTTCCAGCATGCGCCAATTCGGCATCACTATGGAAGGGCGTGGAGATTCATACGAAAATTATAAGGATGATACATTAGTATGTATCATTTTTTCTTTACATACTAAATATGGTTTCATTCGAAGATTCCGCCACGCCCGGTGTGATGGATTTCACACAATATACCGATTTCATGAACGGGATGATCGACGCCGAAGAGGATGTGAAATTGTTGAGACAAAGTGGAATTATTAGAAACCACCTCCAAAGCGACGGAGAGGTTGCAAGCCTCTGGAACAATATGGGTAAGTGTGTTCGTCTCACGAAGGTTGAATATCTGGACAATGTTATAGAGGATGTAAATAGATATTATAATAGGAAATGGAATGTTGTTGTTTGATGCACAAAGGGTCTTTTGGCCGAGAGGAGAGGATGTAGAAGAAGAAGCTGTTTATGTAGATTGTTGAATGGCCTGCATTGTAACCTTGCAATTGTCAAAAACAAAAATTGAGCAACCATTCGAAGCTGGTTTTCCCATTTGGGTTTCTAGGCCAATAGACATGGGTCGTCCATCCAATTAGCCAAGTGAGATTGATGTCTGTAATTACATAGCCACTGCAGCTTTCCATCTAAGTTGCTATACTCAATTTTTTGTACGTAGCATATTACTTCTTCCATAGGTTGTTGGAATTTCAGTTAGGGTCGTACACACTCAACATTGGGTATCTTGTTCTCTGACAATGAGTAGATCTCCTACGGAATTCAAATTGACTCATTCAGTAGTTGGTGGAAGGATGGAATTACAATATAGAGTGGGGTTCTATTAAAAATGGTGAAACCACATTGTAGTTACTCCTTCCACAACATTCTGGGTTAAGTTACAACTTGCAACCAACACTAATACACTAAGTTAATTGGGAGATAGAAATATTACTGTCCATTTACGCATTGGATCCATTGCATGATACACCTATTAATACTAGGCAATGAGACATGGAAACTGTTTCTTCTCTTCAATTATGAGCTGGATCAATATAATTCATTTGTTGTTGGGGCGTTGCTTGTCTTCATTTATGTTGGTGTGATTTAGTATTATGAGACTTCTCCTATAATTGTTGGAATTGATTCCAGGAGAATACACACTGATCAATCTCCTTCTTGTTATCCTTGAGTGTTAGATTGACAACAAGTGACCATGGTATGTTCTCCCTTGTGATGGTGTTGAAGCGACCCTCTCCTTGTAGAAGAAAAAAAATGAAGGGGGATGTTCTTATCAGTGATATTTTTTGTTGGAGTATTGTGGAATCAAGTGTTGTATAAAGCATCATTGTAGACAACATTGATACTTAGCTACCATAGTTCAGAGCAAGAGCATATCTAATCTCCCATGCCTTGTTTTCCAGGCAAGAGACCAGTGAATACAGTTGTGGATAGTATTCTGATTGGTGGGATGATATATATGGTTATGCATTGCTTTCTGTTCCAATGAAGAAACCATAGGGTGAAGCATTGAGATTGAAAGAGAGAGATCATTGCAATTTTTTTGTCTAATTGCACAAACAATTAACATAGTTGTTTCACACATTTGATGAGTGAGCATAGAAGTCCTGATGTGTTATTTAAGGTAGAGACCAGGCCGAGTTCATGCAATAAATATTTGTTGTTATTTGACATCACCTACAGAGGCTGGCTGTAGCCATCCATGCACAGAGAGAGTGCATTGGCATAGTGGAGACTAGCATTGGTCTTGACCTTCCACAGCCGAAAAATGATCCTAAGCAGGAGACCAATCTGGAACAAAGGCCCTGGAATCAATTCTGAAGACAGGATTCAACATCATACAAAGAACATAGATCAGATTTTGTTTCCGCAGAGGATCTGTGTTTGTGAGGCATGTGGGTTATAAGCCCCACATTTATGGATCATGACCCAAGCAATACAAAGGTGTACAATTCTTCTCCCACCCGATGGCATGATTATTCTGTATGTTGTTGAACAAGTTCTCTGTTGATGTCCTATACTGAGGACACTCATTCTCTAAAATAATGGTCTTCATGGACTCCATCGTGGAGTCTTGCCCCTCATAAACATCTATGCCAAGATGGGCTGGTCTGTGTATGCAAACTGCAACAAATAAATCAGAGGGTTCATGATCTTAATGATTAGATCTACCCTCTTCCATCAGCCATCATCAAACACTGTATTCTTGACCTTTTTTAAAGCATTTTGATCCTTCTTTCTCCAGAAAGACCAAACCTTTGAAATAACCAGGGATCCAACTTTTCAAGAGCAGTCTTGACCTCCCTTAATCTCTTAAGCATGATGAGTGAGGAGGCAAACTGAGTATCTACAATCTTCAAGAATGATAGATGTATTCTTTATAGATTGTGAGGGCATTGGTATTGTTTTGTATAAAATTGAGGATATGGTAAGCATCGTAAATTAACTCTTACATCTATGTAAAATCTGAAGCAATAGATTAAGTGTTAAATCCAAAGATTGATCATTGAACAATGGAAAGTGTCTACAATATTTGTGGATATTTATGTTGGTAGCCTTGCAAACAACATTCTCTGTGATAATTTTTACACAGGAATAAACACCTACTTCTTTAATGACTTTAATGAACAATTCAGCCATATAATGCACATCCTTGTATTTTTCAAAAACATCCACTGCTTTCAAGGAGACTGGTCCATTCTGTGATGACACCATGAAATTGATAAGTGGATGGCAAGCTACATCCTTCCATCCATCAACAACAATACTAACACTTGATGATTTAATAGGTGCCAGGAGTTTCTCCACCTCTTCCTTTGCCTTATCCAACAACGTGGTTCTAAGCTTCTTTGAACTAAGAGGCACTTACAGAATTGGAGTTCGTTCAACTAGAGCTTAGCACATCTTAACAAAGGAGACCATGCAACATTAAATGAAATGAAGCTGAGATAGAAAAGAATCCAATGGTAAGATTAACCTCCTCTCACAACCCTTGATGAAAGATTTTTCCATTGGACCGCCTTTAGGAGCTTGCCTTCTTCCTTGCTGGCTGAAATGCCACCCCAGGGTTGTCACCTTCTCCAAGTCAATATAATTCTCTCTTGTCATATTTTTTGTTGGCTTAGAGACACCACTTCACATGCTCCAATTTATCTATCCTTGAGGGTGAACAAATGGCCCTTAACGTGGTAGTAGGTGATCTTGAATTTGTCATGACAGAATTACATGTCCAAACAACATTTCCTCCTGCAACAAGCTTTGTTGTGGGCTCATGGTTTCTTGTTACATATTTCCACTGCGGGTATTTGTTTTCTTTAGATTGCTTTC
Source organism: Picea sitchensis (assembly GCA_010110895.2). Classification (NCBI taxonomy): domain Eukaryota; kingdom Viridiplantae; phylum Streptophyta; class Pinopsida; order Pinales; family Pinaceae; genus Picea; species Picea sitchensis. The sequence continues at coordinate 10,211 of SNQJ01S0281802.1, forward strand.
TTATTGTAGCAGGGTTATTTGCAGTGATGGGAGATCCACTTGTGGTGGACGGAGGAGTAACAGTAACAAACAAACTTGTAGGAGGGGGAGCAACACCAAAACTGACATTTTCCCCTTTCCTTTGACCTTTAACAACATGCCTTGATGATCGAACTATGATTTCTGTGGTATGAATGCAGAAGAATGCTGCTGTTGGAAAAATGACAAACTTAAGATCCCTTCAACTATCCTAGAATCCCTTCGAATCTTGTTTTCTTCCTTAACCTGCAAACCATTAGTGCAACTTTCTAAAGGTGAGAGTGACAAAATCAGGGAGAAATAGTTGTTTTATAAGATTTTCCCCTTCTGTGGGATTGATTTTTGCACCCAGCATGTTAGGCACATTGCGACATGCTAGATCATCATGTCCAACATGTGTCAGATGTGTTGACCTAGCATTTCACACATGTCAGTGTGCCAGATATGTTGACCTAGCGTGTGACATGTATCAGTGTGTCTGACACAGTGACACATAGGATTAATCCTGTATGCCATATATCGAAGGTTATCTGAGTCTTATGGGTTTCATATGCAGCCTTAATTAAGTAAAATAAGAAATAATAGGACAATCCACATACTTAGTTTATCCATGTTTTATAAAATTTAGGTCATCAAAATTCTGTTTTATCTCCACTCTATGAAGAAATAATATGGCCATTTTTCATTTGCCAACGAATATAGCCAATATTGAAACTTGAGAATGGTTTTGGCCCTATAGGGGAACACTTTATGCATGGAGAGGTAAAATGTTGCTACTACGTCTTCAGGGGATTAAATTTTGTTTCATGAGTTGAGGGTTAGCTAGGTTACATTCTAGACGATACAGATTTTTCCATCATCAAGAAGAAATGGTTATGGCTCCAGGGACGAACATATCAGGACTCAGGAGCATGGTTCAACTCATTTTGAAAGAGTGC
>SNQJ01S0281803.1:0-11166 GCA_010110895.2 Picea sitchensis
TTATTTCATAATAACAGGCTATTCTAAGTTCACCAGCATGTTATATGCATATCCAAGTATGTACATATAAAAAATTACACATCCATATGCACCAAGCATTTACTGTCAGCATACCTACTAATGCATGTGCAATTTAACTTCATTGTATGCTTCATGCACCCTAGTGCATTTCTGTTTCAATTCACTTATTTATTTATCTATTTTTGTTGTAGTTGGCTGTCCTTGAATTCCTTTAGATCCTTGATGCCTTGTGTGCTCCCATTCTTCTCATCTGCACTATGGTTCTCTAGGTCTGAACACTTTTCCGACCACGTTCCACCTGACCATTCTTTCCCACTTAGTACCATTCCCTGACGGATATCCATTTTCATTCAGTGCCACTTTTGAAGTGAGAAATCATTCCAATTCCTCTGCATGGCATCTTTCTTCCACTGTGAACTCTGATTTAAGCTTTTAGATAGTAGATAAGTTATATCCAACAAATCCTTCCCTGGAACTCCTATGCTTGACACATAGAGATTATTCACACACCACCTCTTTCTTTCCTTCCACATCAAGCTTGCAACTGTCTACACATTTCTACCTTCAAGGCTATGGAGTCTTACTTTTCCTTTCTATGCCCATTAATGACATTATTCACCTGCTAGCTTCATGTCCCATGTGAGGATTCTTTCTTTTGTAGTACCTCATCCAACTTTTGTAAGCAAAGTCATGCCTCCATGACCCTAACATCTGATCCTATTCTTGAATTGATCTGGTTATACCTCTAATCCTGATAAACCTGCAAGCAACCATCTTGTTAGAGATATACATATCATACAAAAATTGTCCATTAAATTTATAGGTACCTTTTCATTTAAGTGATAATATTATTCTTTAATTAATATCATTTTTCCTCTTTATATGAATTAACTCTTTTTTAATCATGACTGTGTGTTGGTTCTTTTGTCTTCATGAGTTGATCATAGACATGGATCGACTCATAATATCGTACTCATGTTTCTATTGTGTTCTCAGTTCACAAACAGATCATATTTTGATCCTTTATCAATTCTTTGTATTATTCTAGTGTTAATTCTCTGTCAAATTAAATCTTTATGAGGTGCTTCCTTCAAACCATTTACATATGACCATATGCACAAAACCATGGGCTTATTGATTTGTGCGTTGCCTCTTCTTTTCCCTTTGTTTCTTTATTCCATACAACTGCAGGTGGTGACCAGGCGCTAAGCTAAGAAGTGCTTGATCACTTATCAAAATCAACGGTCACGTTTTAATTTCATGATGAGCTGGACAATTCTCATTTACTTCGAAACTTTGGATATTCGTGGCTCCTGAATTATGGAGTAGCAATTCCTCCAAAGTGATTACCCACCGAATGAGTCATAAATCAGTGGTGACCACTTGTTGTTGGTACCTCCACTTACACTATCCTTCCACTATACTTGATCATTGGTTGGGAAATATCTTGAAGTAAATCAACGGTTAACGTTGACTTCGACCTTCGATGCTTCACATCTTTGGAACCTTCAACCAGGACCAGATCAATGACCCTCATCCTTTTTCATGATCAACAATCGAGATCTACTTCGGGACTCTGACCTTCGGGCGTCTCAACTTTCCCTGCTTGCTTCCTCCCATAACTCTTTTACCTGGAGTTCACAATCTGTCGACGCGTGTCCTCTCGCAGATCAACAACTATGAATCACTTTGGCTCTTCGGGTTTCAAGAGTTTCAAACTCTACGCCTTCACTTTCTCCTGGAGTTCTTTCACCCAAAGTCAACGATCCATCGACGTGTGTCTCTCATAGATCCATGACTATGAATCACTTTGGCTCTTCGGGCTTCGAGAGTTTCAAACTCTATGCCTTCACTTTCTCCCAGAGTGATTTCACCCGAAGTCAATGATCCATCGATGCGTGTCTCTCATAGATCCACAACTGTGAATCACTTCAGCTCTTTGGGCTTTGGGAGTTTCAAAATCTACGCCTTCACTTTCTCTCGGAGCATCGATCCTCCGAACTGCTACGAGATCTACTGCCGCGTGTCTTCTAGGATCAACAGTCGATATGTACTCCAGCCTTCGGGAGTTATCAACCCAATGAAAATTGTCACATCTTTCTCCTCTAGAGTGCCCAGTCTCCAGACTGCACGATCTATCGCCACATGGTGAAATACTAGAAGCGGAGACATGGACCAATCGGGCGGGTGACACGTGTCACATTCTAACTGACATTTCAATACGCCATATGCTCAAAACTTATTGACATGTGGCACACATCCCATGTGTCCATGTCATCCTAGGTGACATCCGCAAGCCACATCACTTCATAATTCTAGGGAACACACTTCATAATTCTTCGGGAGTTTTCATACTAGCACACTTCCAATCCTCCTGAACTTTGAATTCCTGAACTGGCCAATCTATCACCACGTGTCCTCCTGGATCGAATGACTAAGATTCACTTCGAGTCCTCACTTGGAGTCAACAGATCTGCACCACATTTCCTCCTTAATCTGAGGGTTATGTTTTACTTCGGTACTCCAGACTTCGGAAAAATTAAACCTAAACCTTTTTTTTTTGAAAAGTTTTTATCCAAATCTCGTGATCTACTGATGTGTGTCTCCCATGGATCGATGACTATGATTTCTTTGGGACTTCAGACTCCAAAAATCTCAAACTTCAAAACTTATCTGGCCCCACTGGCTTTTATCTGAAGCCCTGGATCTCGTGATGCATGGCTCTCGGCGGATCAATGGCTGAGATCCTTTCGAGTCTTCGGGTTTTGGAAGTCTCAAACTTCAAAACTTATCTGGCCCCAATAGATTTTATCCGAAAACCTGGATCTGGTGATGCATGTCCTCCTATGGGTCGACGGTCTGCCACTACTTCTTCCCTTCAAAGGTTCATTTATTGAGTGCTAACATGTCACATCACTGCATGTATTTCAAATTTTGGGGGCACACATCGATGGTTTGGAGTAACCCTCTTTTTTCCCCGTAATTCTCCTGAGACTGACACGTAACCCCTTGGTGAAACCATGGTTTGGATTGCGGGACCGCCTTGGGAAATTATCTCTCGTGCAACTTAGTTCCCCACAATTCCCCTTTTCCGTTGATCTCTCTCTCCAATGGGATCCGATGGTTGGACCTTAACCCTTGCTTCCTTTTCCTCGGATGGCCTTTTTTCACCTACCCTTCGATCTAATGATCCTGGATCTCTCTTGAACCTATAGTGGCGATCACTCTCAAATTCGAAGAGGATGGTCATGATCCTTCGAACCCTTGCAAAGGATCTATGATGTTCTAACTCTTGCGTAGATCCTGCAACGCCATTCCTCCTGATATTTTCAAATTCATAGTCAAAATTTGATCTCAACCATGAGACTCTGACCAACAGAACCAACCCATACAGGCCCGATGTTTCAACCAGAAGCTCTGATACCAATTTGTAATATCCCCAGCCACCCACAAGCCGGGGTATGCTACCTGCAAGCCCACCCTTGGACTTCATACTCTTACCGGTACCTTCTTTGTTTTATAAGGATGCATAAGATAAAATATTTAACGACATGCACAACAATATTCATCAAGCATGCATAATCTAAGATTTAGTTAAACGATAATTAAAATACACAACAAAATACATTCATACACAGATAATAATATCACAACAGAGAGCACTTATCTTTATACAAAGGCGACACCAACTAGTTGCAGACCAAGGACATTCCACCCTACCATATACACCATTACTCCAAATATCAACAGTAGTGTCACCCCTGAGCCAGGGATATGAATCCATAAGGACAGTTCCAGAGTGTACTTGGGTTCCTAAACCAGTCAACTCTCAAGCTCTCACAGGTCTCCCAACACTCACAACAATCCAAGTACCCATCTCTCTTCTACCCAGCCTATACCGCCCAAGAGAATGGACCTCCACCCTTCTCTGCCACGCAGTCCCTCAGGCATTCCTTCTCCATTTTCCCAGAGCCTCCAGTATAGCTGGTCCAGAATCTCAATGCTGGAACTCTCAGGCCTCACAGTTGTGAGGAAAACATTGCATAGGCCAATGCATCTCAAATATGCAGGCCCCAAGTCATGACTGGATCACACCAGCAACCATTACAGCCAACAATACCATGGCTAATCTTCGACAGTTTGGTTCCCTTTCCCAAGCCAAGGCATGGATGAGGATGGATCAATGAACGGGTGAGTGAGTGTAGGAAAGGGCATGAGAGAAAGAATGGTATGAATGCAGAAGGGAAGGAGCGGACAAGCCAATGACCAACGATCCAATGACCAACGACCAACCCCACAATCAGACGAGGGATGGGTTTAAGTATCTCTCGTGGGGAATCAAGAACCTCCTAGACTTCCCCAAGAAGCTCAGGTAACCGATCCCCTTCCTTAGACAAAAAGGGTAATTAAAATAGGAAATAAATATTTAGCCCCTCAAGCCCTCTCTCTTGTGGAATCATAGCCCCCTATAACTCTAGTCCTTGTCCATCTAGCAGCCAACGATGTGTTTATTATTAATGATGATCAAAACATTACATATCTTGGGCATACTGGCCCTTTAATAATTGTTTGGGCACTCAGGCCTCTCAACATTGTAACAATACATTATTTAAAATAAGGGTTCGAAACCTTGGGTGTTACATGGATACATACCTCTTAAGCTTGTTAAAACCTAGTTTTTGATAATCATGGGGTCCATACAACCTTCGAGTTGCTCGTTTATCTCCTTCGGATGCTTTGGAATTCTCTTTCCCACAGAATGAATTTTCTCACAATGGTTCAAGAGATTTTAAATAGGAAAGATCTTACCATGTCGCATCATCCATTCAATTCGGGTTATGAGTGAAAATTCAATAAATCTGCAGTTGAATATTTAGAACTTAAATTCATCAGAGGTTGATGATGGAGGCATGGGTGGTGATGTGGTCTATCGGTGATTTCAAAAGGTTGTTTTGATTGGCGCATGAGGTAGCAACTAATGCGGGATCGGATATTAATTAGTTCCTTAAATTCCCAAAATCTGATTGTATCTAATGTTGAAAATGTCCCGTTGTGTCGCTCCTTCAGTGGGTGGATCAGGGATCGGGATTGTGCTATGAACGTTTTCGATGATATTCACCTAGAAAATCTTTGACGTCGATCAATCTTACCATACAGTGTTGACGCGACAAGGTTGACTTGTAGATATGACTAGGACCTAGGGAACAAAGACTGACTCGAGATAGGACTAGACCATACGAACTTCATACCTGGTAAATACACATGGTGTCCAAGACCAGAGACTTAATCCACTTGTATTAATCGGAGTTGGGAATTTCCTTAAGTTATTCATTTTAAAACAAACCTTAGCTTGTTGATGCCAAGAAAAAGGATGAGTGATCGACGTTAAACCTATCAAAGCACTTTCAGATCGACTCCCTTGAAAACTTCATGATGCCGAAAACACATCAGGGATCGGTGATCGGGGATAAATTTATCATGGTCAAAATATTTTTTGTGATCCTTCTAGGTTTTCCCCAATCCCGACAAAGTGCGTTGGGAATCGGCCATCGACGATTTCTTTTCATCCTTCGTTAATGTTTGTCCTCCTCGTATTTTACTAATGCCGAAGGGGATCGAATATCTCTCGAACCTTTATGCGAAAACTTACATAAACTAGAACTGCCTTCTGCCGATGTTGATGGAGATCAACGCTCGATGACTATGGTTTTCTGATTGGTTCCTTTTTCTTCCTTGATTTCCTTCCGATGTTGAACCTGATCATGTTGGGTGCAATGTTTGGCTATCGATTCTTTATTCATGTGTTAAGTTCTTTTTAGTCATGGGGTTTCATAAGTTCAAGAAAACTTGAATAGGTGATGAGAGTCATGAAAATAAGAAAAGAGAAAACATTTCCCAAAATGAAATCGAATCAGATAGTGCAAAAGATCAAGTGGTACCCAAAAAAGTAAAAAAAATGATAAGGATTTTTAGGGTGTGTTGAGTGCTCAACACACACCAAAAAAGACATGTCTTAGAAGGGCCGCAACTCCTTAAAAATATGAACAAATAGGGGCAGTAGAAGACATCAGACCAAAAATCGACTAGGAGAGACTGTGAGTGTAGGGAATGAGGATAGGTCACTCTAATGTATATTTTTGGCAGGTAGGTTAGGGCCAACTTTCTTTAGGATTGAAGCAAAACCCAAACAACAAATGAGGGGGGGAGTAACTCAAGCCAATGGTTTCAAAACATTAAGACAAAGTTAAAGGGAAAGTTCTTCTTTAATGGAAGAATGTCCACATGAGTCTCATGATATAACTTATAATCTTTTATCATCCCAGCATGCGAGGAAGGTTAATGATGTGATCATGCCCTTCTTCTTAACTCCTCCTAGGTCTCATGGACCATATTGGGAGAGAAGAGGGTCACACATTATCTCATCTTGGTACTTAACCAAGAAATAACATGGTCCCAGACCAGGATACCCCATAACACATCTAGGGGCCCTAGATCACAACTAGGGTCTTATCCACCAAGGTACACAACCAAGGATCAATCCAAGAACTGAGAAAGGATTCATTAGAACACATCCAGGGGACCTAGAACATATCTAGGGACTTATACCATCAAACGTTTTGGTCCCTAACCAATAACCCCAACAATACATAGGGGGCCCTAACTAGGGTCATTTTCCATGGCTCTAACTGCTTGGTCCCAGACCAAGAACCCCATGAGTGTGCTAGGGGCACTAGATCTCAACTAGGGTATTTTCCATCCTCCCAAAGAATGTATCTTGTAGCTGAATTAATTTTAACACTCCCTCTCAATAAGAGAGGCATTATTAGCAAAACCAAGCTTGTCTCGAAAGTACACAAACTTTGTCAATGACAAAGGCTTGGTCAAAATATCTGCAGTTTGTTCAGCCATCAGAACATATTGAATACTGAGAATGTTATTTTGTACCATTTCCCAAACATAATGATATCTCATATCAGTGTGTTTCAATCTATCATGAAACACATGATTCTTAGAGAGATTTATATAGCTCTGGTTATCACAGTGAATTACTATGGGTTCCAACTCAACACTGAACAAATCTAAGAGTATCTTTCTGAGCCACGCTACTTCTCTACTAGCAACACTTGCAACAATGTATTATGCCTCTACAATTATTTTGTGTATGGAGCTCTGCTTCCTGCTGGACCAGGAGATCATAGCTGAACCCAAACTAAAACAATATCTGGAAGTGCTTGTCTGGTCCACTGTACACCCATCCAATCTAAATTTGTATAGCCATGAAGCATTACACCTCCAATGGAAGTGTATCTAATCCCATAGGCTATAGTCCCTTGGATATATCTAAGAATATTCTTATCAGCAACCATATGAATGTGTTTCATCTCACACATGAACTGGTTGAGGGCATTCACTATGTAACAAATGTCTGGTCTGGTGTGTACTAGATACATTAAGGACCCAATAATCTGATGATATATTGTAGGTTCTTCTGGATCTAAACCTATATCTTGATCATGTAACTTCTTCATGTTAGAAATTATAGGCTTGATCGTGGAATTACAGTCCAACATACCAAATCTGCGAAGCATATCAACTGCATACTTACTTTATGAGAGATAAATCTCACCAGGTTTTTGCCACACCTCTATGCCAAAGATTTAATGCATAAGAACCAAGTCCTTCATTTCAAACTATGTTGATTGCTCCCTCTTAGACTGAGCTATCATATGTTCCTCTCTAGTAAGGAACAAATCATCCACATACAAAAACCAAGATAGCAAGATGATTCTTCACAATATTTATATAAATATTAGGGTCCGCTATACCCTTGGAGAACCCAAGACTCTAAAGAAAACTATCAATTCTTCCATACCAAGCTCTCGGTGCCTAATTCAATCCATATAAGGATTTCTTGAGTTTGCAGACATGGGATTCTTTCTCATGGATCAAAAAACCCTCAGGGTGCTCGATATAGACCTCTTGCTTAACTTAACCATTAACAGAAGAAGTCTTAACATCCATTTGGTGAAGTTTCCAATTAAAAAATGAAGCAAGAGAGATGATGATTATGATAGAGGTATACCTGGAAATAGAAACAAATATCTCATCATAATCAATTCATTCTTTTTGAGAGAAGCCATGAGACACAAATCTAGCTTTGAATTTTTCAACACTGCCATCTGCTACATGCTTTATTTTGTAAATCCATTTAGAGGTTACTACTGATTTTCCTTTAGTTCTTGGATCCACTTCCCGTACATCATTCTGCAATATTGAATCATACTCTTCTATCATGGAATCCTTCCATACTTTATGTTTGGTAGCCTCATCAAATATGGAAGGTTCTGAGTCAATCACAAGATTCAACTGATATATCAAAAATGAGTATTTATCTGGATTCTTGCTTTCTCTCAAAGTACATTTAGGTGTTGCATGATTTTATTCTTCCTTTAAAATTTCACGGCACCATGTTGGATTCCTTTTGACAGGAAGTTTCTCTAGGGGAAACTCAATAGAATCCTTTATGGGATCCACTAAAGGCTCTTTGGGCTCCTCCCTGTGCTCATTTGAAAGTTGTGAATATGAAGGTTCTGTAGATGGAGCTTCCTGCTCCTCTGTATCACATGGAAGTTCTCTGGAACGACGAAAGGAAGCTTCCTTGGGGAAGGTCACATCTCTATTGAACTCTATATAGTTTTTTCCTAGTACATAGATTCGATAAACTTTTGAGGTCTCACTGTACCCCAAAAAAGTTTCTTTCTTTCTAGAGGGATTTAACTTAGTCCTCTTTTATTTTGGTACATGAATGTAGACAGGACTACCAAAAATTCTCAAATGATCAACTGAAGGATTCTTACTGATGAATACTTCTTCTAGAGTTTTCTCTTCCAAGGATTTATGAGGAAACATGTTCTGAATATAGACTGTTGTACTTGCAGCTTCAGCCCAAAGAGACAATGGAAGATTCTGATCATACATCATAGCTCTGGTTGTTTCACAAATTTTCCTATTCTTTCTATCTGCAACACTATTCTGATGGGGATTATAAGACATGGTCAACTCCCTCTTAATCCCAGAAGCCCGACATAGATGATCATTGTTGGTCACTATAATTTCTTAATTGAATTCAAACAACCAAGTGAAACATAAATTATCAACCCAGGGAAGTCTTTTTATTTCAAAGATAACCACACACTATATATGCTCAATTCCAAAATCAACCTACAGTTGTAGTAACATAAGCTATACTAATCACACTTGCTGAAGTTCTGAATTAAATCATAGGAAAGCAACTTCCCTATTGCAAAAATTAAAGATTAATCTAAGAACCCTGGATTACATTAAAATAATACTTGCAACAGGAAAGAACACTACTCTGTAATCAGAGGACAGGACCCTTTCTCTCAAACAGAGACTTCAGTGCTGACACTCCTTCATGGAAACAGTAATGCAGAAAAGATAACTCTATCTATCAGAGAACAAGACCAATTAGTCCCTTCCTTTCTAAGAAGGAACCTTAAGCCCTATTTTTGTTTAGCGTACTTGTGAAATAGAGATTGCAGAGAGCAGGATGATCTAATCCCTTCCTGTCCGAGTAGGGACCCTTAACCTAGTCTCTGGCTAACAAAATTGCAGCAGTAAATGAAATCTACAGAGGAAAGGATGTTTTGATTCCTTCCTGTCTGAGCAGGAACCCTTAACCCAATCTCTAGCTAGCACACTTGCAGCAGTAAAGGGAATCTACAGAAGAGAGGATGTTTTGATTCCTTCCTATCTGAGCAGGAACCCTTAACCCAATCTCTGGCTAGCAGTAAAGGAAATCTATAGAGGAAAGGATGTTCTGATTCCTTCCTGTCTGAGTAGGAACCCTTAACCCAATCTCTAGCTAACACACCTACAGCAGTAAAGGAAATCTACAGAAGAAATGATGTTCTGATTCCTTCCTGTCTGAGCAGGAACCCTTAACCCAATCTCTGGCTAATCAAACTTGTAGAAGTAAAAGGAATCTACAGAGGATAGGATGTTCTGATTCCTTCATGTCTGAGCAGGAACCCTTAACCCAATCTCTGGCTAACCTCATAAAATCATCACACAAGATTGCTGATAAATAGAATTAGGAAATTCAATTAATAAATTAAGACAGAGTTCAGTGTTTCAGCAAAACGGAATTCATTAACAGTAGTGTTTCAGCATATGGAAATCAAACACACATAAACAGAGAACACACTCTACAACTAATGGGTGAATCTTGTGAAGAAGGTGGGCCCTCCCTTCTCACAAGATTCCCCTGGAACGGGAAAGCTAGAAGGAAATAATCAAAGCAGTCTTCTATTCATTAAAATTTCGTATTACAGTCTGAGAAAATGAAGTACACGTCCCTCTCTTTCAAGCTCTTCAATACATAAAAACTTGTCTGCTCGACTGAAGAATTCCCCTTATTTAAAGAGGGAATCTCCTCGATGCAATATATCTAAAAATTACAATGTATATTTTGGTCGGATCTTCTTTCTAAACCAGAGAAGGATGTCCTGGTTTCACGCAACAGAAATGCTAATACAGGAGCTGGATGAGGTATTGTTGTTACAACTGGAGTAACAACTTCTTCTCGTAGTTGCCGATGTTGTTTCAGCATCGCAATTCATGGGTTGTTTCAGCCACGTGAATTGCGCTCTTGACTGTGTCGGCCTTGACCACTAACTGTAACGACTTCTTTGTGTTTTAGCATCGTTGGTTCTGGCGGTCTCCTCTGTGTTTCAGCATTTGCAGTTCTAAACTGTAGCATCTCTGTGTCTCAGCCTCTGTGACTCCGGACTGTATGACAATTCTTTGCTGCAGCATCAGGGGCCTCGGACTGTGTTCCAACAACAAGGACCTTGGACTGTGTTTCAACAACATAGACCTCGGTTTATGTAATCAGCTCTGTGTTTCAACATCTGTGACCTGACCTGGACTTCGGACTGTGTAACATTGTTTCGGCATCTGCGTCCTGGACTGTGTTTCAGTAACAAGCTTTGAATGCCAGTCTGCAGTCTAATCAATGGTTAAGTACAAAAGTGATGTAAAATATTATGCAAAACAGATTAAGCATATAGTAATGAGAAAGGACGTTGTATACCTTGGAATGATCAGATGAAGTGATATTAT
>SNQJ01S0281804.1:0-11166 GCA_010110895.2 Picea sitchensis
TTGAAAATGCACTCAATTGTCTAACGACTAGCGAGCTAAGCTTTGCACCTTTTAAGGTTTACACATATTTCACTTAAACATTTTCTTGAAAATGCACTCAATTGTCTAACAGCTAGCGTGATATAAGCTTTGCACCTTTTAAATTATACACTCAACTGGTGCACAGTCAAATTATAATCATTCAACTTACTGGATTTGAAATTCGTATATGTTTAACTGATTGCGCTATGTAGTAGTGGGAAGTACAATTTTATCTAACTGATTGCCACTTAAGTGATTAACAGAAATTAAAATATTAACACCAGATAAATAAAGCACAACAATTTATTTGTTAATCAATAATAAAATTTAATATATTCTTTTAAGGATTCTTTTCATCTTATCAACCTTTTGGCGTTGATCAACCACAATTATGTGGCTGTGCTAGTTTTAACAAACTAGAAATAGATCACTATGGTTGATCAGCGTTTTTGGTTGTTTCCGTCCCACAACTTGTTATGGGACTGAAATTAGTTCATCGTATGAACCGACAGATTCTATACTATTGAAATTAATTCTTTCATATAAATTGACAAAAGCTAGAGGTACGCCGTGAATTAAAAACCTTTAGTTTAGGAATTTATCAATCCCATATTCAAAACGAAAATGTTATGACAAGGAGCCGAGCTCGGTCCAAGCGACACTGAGCTTTCCACAAGTATTATCAATCGCTGGCACTAATGTCACGACAAGGAGTCATGCAATGGGTACCTAGCTCGGTCCAAGTGGCATTCATCCTTTCACATCTCCTATTATTAAATGACGTGCCAGAAAGCATTGTCATTGATATTGTCAGCAATATCCTCTTCAACCTTCGAGTTAGTACTGGGTGTTAATATTTCTACAGTTTGAGCTCTCTGGATGAGAATTCACTGTGTTTGAAGTGGTAAAACATAAAATACTCGGTAAGACTTGCTTATACAGAAAATGAGTTTGGATGCTTTCAAGTGATAAAGCATCGCTCTCCTTGCAATGTGGCGAAGAAAGCAGAGAGAAGCTTGTACGTTGAATATAAAGAAGAGACAGCTTCAACTAGAAATAGAGAATCTTTGAACTGAAAAATGAACAGACTTTGTTCGGGTGAGATTTTGTTTCTTGCAAAATATGTTGTTATTCTTCGCGTTGAACTGGGCATCTTTTCTTTTATTGAAATATGTACTCAACAGCGGCGTTGGTAGTTTGAATATTCATAGTATGATATCATGATGCCAGCAATTTAACTTTAAACAGCAATTTAACTTTAACTTTAGCAAGAATTTATATTTTTACCTTCGATAAACTTTTTTGGATTTGTGTGAATACCAATTATCTTGGATGCACCTCTCATCCTTGCACCCTTTGCAACCTATACCCAGTACCCAGATTAATGCATTACTGTGTCTACTTGGAGAGCAAAATAGTACCCAGATTAATGCATTACTGTGTCTACTTGGAGAGTAAAATAATAATAGCAAAAATCATTTGGAGACCATGTCAAACAAAACATTAACTTGGGAGACCTTGGGACTGAGAGGACTCACTGCAAGGCCAACATTGCCAAGGTAAAAAATGGCCACTGTTGATCCGGGTTCGATATCGGTTGTGTATAAAACAGCTCCAACACCTGATTCAATATCGGCCAGAAAACAGTAAGGATAAAGATAAAGTATTATTCAACCAATTTGGCTTATGGAGCATGTGTTAAGTCATATATGACAAAGGAATACCAATTCTAGTAAGTCAAACATTAACTTGATCCTAGCAGTTAGTTTCATCAGTCTAGTCTGTCCAAAGATCTAGCTTAGGGCATATGCATAAAAAGAGCAGATCTAGCTTATGGCTTATGCATAAAAAGAGCAGATCTAGCTACTAAATACCTGTGGTTTCACCACAACCAAACTGTCAGGCATGCTTTGTCCAAAGAGGCCTCTGGTTTGATGTTGGCAATGCATTTAGAGTCGACGAATTTGAACTAGTTAAATGTGGAAGTATTCCTAACACATGCTTTCCCCTAATTGAGAAACGCGGTTCCTTTACATGATCTCCCTCTTTCATATCTGTGACTCATTTTCCTACACTCTCCGCTATGCTATAAACCATGAATTGTAATCTCATACTTTGAAAAAATTATAAACTTTACAAATGAAAACCTTGTGGTATTAACAATGATAAGAAAGTAAGGCTTAGCCAGCACCGTCATGGCCAAACATGCCAGGAAACGCTTGTAAGATTTCGTCATGCAAATATGAGATTATGGAACTAATACTAATAATTAAAACAATTTATATGCTGGACAGTTGGGGGAGAAGATTTTATGGTCATATAAATCTCCATGACTATAAGATGTTTGAAACGATATTGTATATTAATGATATTTTTTCCAGCCACGAGTTATTCTCTCCAGACAGCTAACGAAGAGGAAAGTGTTAGTTATTCTTTCCAGACAGCTAACGAAGAGGAAAGTGTTAGTTATAACTGTAACCTTAATAGTATCTGACTATACACTGTCAGCTGCTCTTGCCAGCTATACTAGTCCGTTAGGATTTCTTGTTTTGTTATTTGATCTTCTTTATTTGCTCAAATTCATTTATGAAATGTACTTGATGCTATGTGCTCTTCACTTTCTTGTTCCCAATTCTGTGTTCTCTGTATTATCTTCTTTGTTTCTTATTTTGTCAGAAAGAACAGACAACATTACAGAAACATAGTTTTTAGGAGGAGTGGCTTAGTAAAGATAGCAGTTTACCCACCAGCAATGGATTATGGCCCAGTTGCTTCTGATTCAAAGTGAAAATCCTACCTTGTTGCTGATGTTGTTATACAGAGGAGGAAACGAATATGGAGATTTCATTTGGCAAAGTGGATACCAATAACTTCGCTCTTCTGCATATTGTTGTTCATTTAAATTTCCAAGAAACTGAGTTAGTTCAGTTGTTGGCACAAGAGCTTGCAGCCCAAGGCCAAAATGAGTTCTAGTTTCAAACCAGCATGAGAACCTATTGTTCGCAGAAACATCAAACATCAAAACTATAGCAGTTGTTTGACAGCCGAAAAAAGCGGTGCATTGGCAATGGTGATGTGAAGGGGGTGAAGAAGGTGAACTCCAAGAAAGAGGCAGTCATGCTAAGGAAGTGAACTCCAAGGAAGAGTCACTTGGCAGTGAAGGTGATGAGCTCCACGAGCAAGGCAGTTGGTAGTAAAGGAAGTTGAAAGTGTTAAATATAATGTAACCTCAACAGGCTGACTGTACACTGCCAGTTGTCCTGGTCAGTTGAACTTTCTTTTCTTGATTTGCTTGAGCCTATTTAACTCAGCTATTTTCCTTTTGCACATAACTTCTTCGTTAACTCTTGTCATTGTACTTTCTCCTTACATTCTCAATATACTGAATACTATTTCTGCTCTATTCTTTCTCTCTACATTTCTTGCTTCACAATTTATCATGGTATCAGAGCTTCAGAAATAAGCCTCTTCACACAGACTGGAGAGCAACCCGATCCTCAAACAGCGCAGAGCTTACACTGTGAACGAGAGCACAAGACGCGAGCCACTTCACAAAGACTGGAGAGAAATCCGTTGTCCGCATTTCGCTCAAAAGATCGTTGTGGGAAACTCTAACGAGGAAGCAAAGCGCTACACGCTCGAAAGATCGAGGAAGCAGAGACTACAGAAGAAGAAAGTTTAAAGAATCGTGAACAATTTCAGATACGTTAAAGATTCTCGAAGAAGAGCTACAAGAGGCAAGCACATTTAAATAATTTCGGGAAATATCTCAAATCCATCAAAGATTGCAGCAGAGAACAGTAAGCTTCAAAGAACTCATGAAATTCTTTCAAATCTTTAAAAGATTCACGAATTTCTTTCCTCAGGAGAAACTCTTTGCAAGAACAGCAAAGAACTTGCGAAAGCAGTCAAGAACGAGCAGTTGCAGCTGTAAGATCAGACCTACGAACAGACCTGGGGCGCAAATCGACTATAGCAAGGACGAGGAGAGCGCAGAAACGACGGAAGATTTTCAACCGTCAGATTTGGCGCAGAGGACCAATAGTCATCAGATCCGTGAGAAAGTGCACGAGGCTTAGTCCTCTAGAGCGCACAGAAGAAATTTTGACTTGTGAAGTCACGAAATCGTTAGGACTGTTCATCAAGGGACACGCGGCGAGATATCGACATTTCGCTGACTCACAGGGTATAAAGGTTAGAGGACTACCGTGAGAATTCGCGAATCACGAAATCCCGATTCATTCTAGACCGTTGGATCGAGAAAGATCATGAGTCGTCGATCTAACGCTATCGCGAAATCGGGAACCGGGAGTTGGACGAGAAAAGGAGACTGCACTCCAAACCCCGATACGTGAAATCCCGAAATCATCTCGACCATCCATCAATTAGGACACATGGCAGCAGATCGAAGCACCATCAAAATTTCGGCATTTCGGAGTTCAGGATATCGGAGGTCTTGTTAATGAACATCGGGACACTCCACAGTGAAAGTCCTGAAATCCCAAAATCATCTCGACCGTCCATTCGTTAGGACATGTGGCAGCACATCCAAGCGCCATCAAAATTTCGGCATTTCGAAGTTCGGGATATCGGAGGTCTTGTTGACGAAGGTCGGGACACTCCACGCCAAAAGTCCCGAAATCCCAAAAAGATCACAACCATCCATTCGTTAGGATACATGGAAGCACATCTAAGCGCCATCAAAATTTTGGCATTTCGGAGTTCGGGATATCAGAGGTCTTGTTGACGAAGGTCGGGACACTCCACGACGAAAGTCCCGAAATACCGAAAAGATCACAGCCATCCATTCGTTGGGACACATGGCGGAGATCGAGGAAACCGTCGGTATTTCGGCTACCGGGGTTTCAAGTTGACAGAGGATTTGTGTCACCGGGGGTCGCAAGTCGCGAAATCGCGAAACGCAGGAGGACCGTCCATCTTGAGGAGACACGTGGCAGCAATCCAGGATTTCGGGAGATTTTTCGAAAGGAGAAGGACTCTTTGCCATTTCGACATTCCGCGTATCGGTATTTTGGGGGTCAAGAGGACAGGAGATCGGGCGCTTGAGTCTCGAAATGGCGCCATCAAAATTTTAGCATTCGAGTTCAGGAGCATCAGAGGTCTTCTTGTTGACGAAGGCCGACAAATTCCCACGACGAAGTCCCGAAATACCGAAAAGATCACAGCCAATCCATCCGTTGGGACACATGGCGGAGATCAGAAACCGTCGGTATTTCGGCTACCGGGGCTATAAGTTGACAGAGGACGAAGCTCATCAGGATCAAGTCGCGAAATCAAACTATGCGAGACCCATCCATCTTGAGGAGACACGTGGCAACAATCCAGGATTTCGGGAGATTTTTTCGAAAGGAGAAAGACCCTTTGCCATTTCAGCATTCCGCGTAATGGTATCAATGGAGGATGGTGAGATCGGGCGCTTATCCTGAAACTCCAGCGACCAGATCTTATGAGTAGTGGCTCGGACCAACGCATAGCTCAAGGGCGGCTAATGCGGATAGTCATTTCTGGTATCGGCCATCCAGAGATGTAGTACAAGGCTTTGTGTCATAAAACCTCCGGTAAATAGGACTCCTCACAGGCTCAACAAGAGGTCATATGGACTGGAGGCAGCCTTGGGCTTAATTTGGTTAAAGGCTAAATCCATTCTCGGGACATTCTATAGATCGGAAGGATGAAGGGTCAAGGATTGTTGACATCGAGAAACAGGAAGTCCCAAAATGTGGAATCTTGAAAAGGCATTTGAATAAGAGCTGGGATATTTCGGATTTCGGAAAATTGACGGACAAAGAAATTAGCAGACCTAGTTTAAGCGCAAGAAATAGGTAAACACAAATTTTTTCCAATTTTTTTTCTGCTTTGCTTAAATTCTTTGGGACATGGGCATCGCCTAGTTGGAATTTAGGATTCAAATCAAGGGTCCGAATTTCTTTGAAAGAACTATGAGTTGGTCTCTTTTCCGAATGAAACTCTTTGCAAACACAAGAGCATCAGATCCAGATCTTGGATATGGAACCAGATCCACACTATGACAAACCAATGTAAAATTGCCTGTGCAACTTAGAGGAACAGAGAAAATAAAGTTAAATTATGGATTCAAAATTCTGTGGATGATCAATTTTCTCAAAAATCACAAATGCTAGTACTTCAAAACAGGCTTGGATGATCCCACCATTTGATTGCAGCAGTCACGATGGGGACAAATACCAAACTGCACTTTGAAGACACAATCTCGACTTTAAGAATGTATGAAATCAAAATGTGGATCGCCTTTATGACCAGAGTCATGGGGAATCGTGGAACAAATCATATTAACTCAGGAAGCCATAATCGATCAACAAGGAGAAAGTCCCAAGGAAGTTTAACAAATAAATCTCGAAATGGTTGCTACAAACAACCTAACCCAAGAATCTATCAATGCCATGCTGAACTCACTCTGCCCCTCGGTATATGAAGACTTTCGACCTTCGGCGATCCCACAGATGAGTCAATCACAATGCCTTCAAAACTTCAAATTCTCAGCAGAGGGAGGAAGAGGCAAAATGACGAGGGAATACTGGCGACTACAACACTGAATGGAGGCAATGCATAAATGTGAGCCAAAGATCAAAATTCTCTGCATATAATAACACTTAATCGGACTTCAACCTCAAAGAGGCAGGGAGGAGATCAAATGACAAATCAAGCATACAATGCCATTATTGCAAAAAATATGGGCACTATGAATCAATGACTAAGAAGCAAAAGTATCATCTCTCAAAGCATGTGTCAAATCATACCAGAGAAACCTCAAAAGGTATGTTTCTTTCATGCCAAAAGACTCTAAAGAACAACCTAAAGATCTCAGGTTGCTGGATGTTGATGCAAATAAACAATAATCACATGAAAGATAACAAAGATTTATTTTCACATGCATTGATCTTCAATCCTATCTAATATTACCATCCTGTAAATAAAGGTTGACTTGTTTATGCTATGGCACCACTTAATAGTAAAATAAACTTTATGACCTCGGCTTCATGTGTATAAATATGCAATATAAACTTATAAAAGTTAAGTTCGTGTTTTGTAAATGCTTATGTGTGTGAGCAAATGTTTTCTTAAATGGTTTATATATGTACTTTCAATAAATACATGTACAAAATACAACTCTAAAAGAAAATAAACCATCAAACTCAAACAATCACACCATGATAGAGTCTTCACCCCTCTCCGGCTACATCTCCTTGAGCCCAATGGACTTGGCTCCAGGGAGATTACCTGGGCCGTTCTTTGTATAAGCCACGCCAACTCCAATGGAAACAAACTATACCATTGAGATCGTGGACATAAACTCCCAAAAACGACTAATATGGAATCAAAACTGATCATGGCTCATCCGCGCATGACCTCTTTCTGTTGTGGCCATAAGCTTCCCCGAGCTTCTCTTGGGAAAAAACAACTGTAAAAGTCCCTAACAAAATTCTCCTCTGAGACCTGTCCCAATGTGTTTATAGAATAACAATTAGCCAAAATGATTATTCAATCATGTAAAACAAACATAGGCTCATCATCACCAAACCATGTCCTCGACCAATGAGGGCTTAAAGCTCCCTGGAGCTTGAAACTTCAATGGTGAAAACTTGCATGAGTTCCTGTAATGGTCAGGAAAACAAGCATCTATATAGGATCCAAAGACATCCAAAACCCCCATCGGCTTTACGGCACTCCACCTACGTAAACGATGAAGAAGAAGCCTCCTCCATTTTCCTCCTTCAAGCCATTGAACTGCTCTACAAAATGCAGTAACCTCTATGCATGAACCAAGAACACGCTCAAAAATGTGTGTTTAAACCCAGCACTGAGCGGTTCCAAAAATGGTCCAAAATCAGACGATTAAGGTAATTCTCCAACTTCAACTGCCTAGCTCTATTATATGGACAGCATAATATGACTTACGCTTAACTGGGTAGGCAGTGGTTAACACTGCTGTATCTGCAACCACATCTAAAACTGCACCTAAATCAGGTATCACATGGAAATGGCATAAACTACGTGTCCTGTTTCAGTATAGCCCCCACGCATATAATTCATTATAAAACCCAGTTTTAAATAATACATACCCCGCATATAAATAACCGCATTAACATTTATAGTAACGCTAATGTTCAACGAGTTAAAACCGTGGCATATAACAAATAAACCGCGCGCACATTCAAACATAAGCCGGGCCATATGGTCGTATGGGCATTACAATAAAACCTCTGGCCGGGGCTTAGCCCCGACCCCCGCCCCCCGCCATTTAACACAAAAGGCAATTTTAAATATAATAAGACTCGCATTCATAACAAGTAACATTCGGTGGTCCAGTGGTCGGGTCGACTTTGTTAAGCCATTCGGACGGGGGTGGAGGTCGTCGGTTCGAATCCGGTCGATACAATATTTTTAAACCAAACAACTAATAAACGAGGGACACATGCCGCGGTTTCCGGATTGGGCCACGCAATTTCATACCATTCGCTTTGCCAATAAAATGACATGTGTCAGTCTCCTGATTCGCCATCTATCAACCAACCATTGCTTGCCAAGTCATCTCCGTGACTTCTAATCATCACGCATCACCGCCACATCGATGATCGCCACCTGCGCCACGCGGTCAATGCTCTTCCGGTGATATGTGTTCTCTTGGATTGGCCCAACCGCGCCAAAAGTCCAAAATCCTGCCAATGGTCAGCCCCCGGCTACCACGGTCCTTCCGTAGCATTTGAACAACCATGTATAGTTGCTGGTATTTCATTCGCCAATGGTCCCGAGACGGACTCAGTATGGACTGGAGCATAATCCCCAGACGCAATCATCAGACGGGATAAAAAATAAAATTTATCAAAATTTTGTTTATCGACTTAACAGATATCTTCTCCATACAGACTCGCTTTGAGAAAGTAAATATACCACCTAACAGAAGACGAGATTCTGGACGTTAATGGCACAGCTTTCTTTACTCGTGATTCCGAAGACTTCTGAGTTCGAGCACAAAATTTGATCCCCCAACACCTGCATTTTGATCAATTACACTTGAAATGATTCCTTTAGTCAAAGTTCAAGCAAATGAACTGGTTCATTCTTACTAAACAAAATGAAAAGAAAGACATAAATAATGTCAATCATGTTCCAGATCTTAAACAAATCATAAGTGTAGGAGCAACAACTCATCAACATGGCTATAAGGTACTGAGGGAGCATCTTGCAAGATATAAGACAAAACCCCAAGTAGAAAATTGATTTCCGAATCCACATGACTCGTAGAAGTTTCCACTCAACTCAAATCATTCAACCATGCACAAAGTGCATCCAATTCCTAATGAAACAAATGGCTTGGCATACAAGATTGGGACATCTACCCTTTAAGAGTCTAAGTCTTCAAGCACCCATGGTCAGTCTTCCCATCCTCAAAAAGAACAAAATTCCCATGTGAGTCTTGCATACCTGGAAACATAAGAGAGCTTGTTTTCCATAGTCATCCAATCAAGCCAAACAACATCTCTAACTAGTTCACAACGACCTATGTGGACTAATGCAAATGTGAGTCAATAGGTGGTAGCTTTTACTTTCTAACGCTTATTGATGATTTTAACAGAAAACTGATCTATTTTCTTGTGATTAATAAGTCCTAAACTTCTAAAATTCAAGGAATCTAAAGCAGAAGTCGAAAAGAAACAAATATATAAAAGCACTTGAACCATGGAGGAGGAAGAATATAATTCCTAAATGAATTGCAAATTTGCAGAAATCACAAGGCATTATCATGCAAATAATAGCCAGGTATACTCCACAAATGTGTGAATGGAGGGCTTTAAAGGAAAAATCGCATTAACAATGATTAGGCAAGAAGAATTTCTTCAAAGAGAAAAGTTTGTCAACATTTTGGGGTCAAGCAAAGAGTATTGCCTGGCCATCTCTGAATAGATCTCCAACCACAAGCCTAAAGATGAGTCCCTCAAGAAGCATGGAGGGACAAAAAGCTAAATGCTGCATTAATTCCATGACATTTGATGACATTTAATTCTCACATACCTAAGGGAGAAACTGGATGATAGAAGTGAAATGTATCTTTACTGGATATTGAAAAAACTACCTACCCATTACATAGTAACTACAACCAACCTGAGGCATAGTAACTGCAACCAACGTGAGGCAGGGATGGATAATAATATGCATTACATAGTAACTGCCTCATCTTGAGGTATAGTAATTATAACCAACCTGAGGTAGGGACAGATAATAATAGATATCAACCATTAGGTCACAATGAGAAATATACAACTTGCTAAATAGTATTGAATGTTGAGACAGGTGGATTGTAGTTCAGATATTGAAGACCCACAATTTTATTGACATAGCCAATATAATGTATGTGATGCCCTGCCATAGCATTAACGCTTCTAAGAAAAAGGTGGCAGCATTAACCTTTCTAAGAAGAAGGTTGAGGTGTCAGAAATATACTCGAAGGATTTGAATTTGAATTGGTCAACAAAGATACTTACATGATTTGAACAAAGATACTTACATGATTTGAGAGATTAAACCCATTGACGCAGGGACGGATAATAATAGGGTATCAACCATTAGGTCACAGTGAGCAATATCTATCTTGCTAAATAGCATTGAATGTTGATTTGAACAAAGATACTTACATGAGTTGAGAGATTAAACTCACTAAGGCAGAGACGGATAATAATAGAGTATCAACCATTAGGTCACACTAAGCATGATCCGGATTATTTTCGGCATGAAATGAGAGCGGAGATATAATAAAGAAATGCACAGAGATATCGTGTATATCCAGTAATATAACAGAAATATATCAGATGTGCAACCATAAACACAGAGATACAGTCATACACGATTTCTATTAATGAAAGAAATGTACAGAGACTGTAAAAATATAGAGTGAAAGACTCGCTAGAATGGTGGCAGCTTATCTCTAAGAAGAGATGTGACGGCTACTCGCATTCACAAGAAGATGATTACAATGAGGCTCTGAAGGCCCTTTTACAATAAACGGGAATGCCAAAAGTCCTAGACATCCAAAAAACTAACCCTAGGAGATGAAGCGCCAAAAGTCATGTGGGCCCCGTTTGGGTAAGT
>SNQJ01S0281805.1:0-11166 GCA_010110895.2 Picea sitchensis
TTTTCATTGCTTGGCATTTTTTTCCTTTGAGTTTTTATCATTAGCTTAGTGCACATAGTGAAAGATTGCATTTTTTCTTCTGAATTGCAGAGTTGAATTTGAAAATTGCATCGTTTTTAGAAGCATATCATTCATTAAAAGTTAAAGTTAGGACTTTGCATTATTTTCATATTTACTTTTCTTGCAGAGTCATAACACCATGAGTTTAATCACCATACCTTTTTGAGTAATCAGGGCCATAAAATCAACACTATAGTGTGACTTCATTGATAGTGTGACTTGATTGTTAGTTTTGGAAATGTGACTTTGAGTATATTTGTTGATTGAAGTAACATGTGGGCAATGGTTGATTTTGTTGGTTAACAGAGTGGGAGTGGTTACTATTTGAAGGTTGTTATAAGATGCAAAGTATATAAATGAAAGGAACTGAACCCCTTTACAGATTGTGTGGAATGAATACTATCTTGTGATGGCACTTTGTTGGATATTTGATTATCAACAATGAACTAGTTAAATACACAGTAATTGTTATTTGGTCACAATGATTGATGGTTGGTGCATCTCTTTTCGCAGAATTTTTTATGGATCACTTGATTAATTTCATGAACAGTAATCGTTCTTATTCCCTTCCATTATTTCATTTTCCACTAATTACAAATCCCATCACCTTCCCATATTCATTTTTTTCACTCCCTTTTCTGAGATTGATTACAGTCAAGAGAATTTTGGTGTTAAAGAAGTTGAAAGTGGCAGTGTCTTGTTTGGATTATAGTGATGTTTTATTGGTTTTCTTCACAGTTGATTGTTGTTATCGTTGAGTAGTAACCATGTTCTTTTCCCCTCATTATATCATGTTTTTCTCAATACAAACCCCTCGCATATCCCAGAACCCTTTTTCACCCCCTGCTCATTAATAAATAGTAAAACAATTTGTATGGATTGGATTGCATGAGTTTGATATATTGATGAGCCAAAATCCATTTCATATTTTAAAAGAGTTGTCATGTATGGTTAATTAAAAGATCATTTGATAATCAATCACGCATGCAGGGATGAGCTATTCAAATAAGAGGATAAAAACAAAGGCCTATTACGCCTCTGTCAAAGAGAAGTACTAAAAGATGATAGCACCAACAAAGGAAGGATGGCTTCACAACTGGGAAATATGGCTTTTGAGTTTTATTTTATCTATTATTGGTGACAATTGACTTCAGGAATGTTTGGACAATATGTTTTATTGTGGATATATGAGTAATGTTTTCTATTCAAAATATCATGAGCTAAATTAACAAAGGTGAATATATTGATGGGAGTCACAAGGAGGTGTGATTTTATTAACTAATAGTTATGTTATGATTGTCATAAGCTAATGGGAGTCACAAGGGGTCCCACCTGCTAGTTATTATTTAATTATAACCCTTATTATGATTAGTAATTTTCCCCCTAATTAAAAGTTAGTTGAGTCTTTTAATTAAATTAACTAATGAGTTGGTTCAACTACTTCAACCAATTCTAATTTGTTTAAAATAAAAAGGAAAGGGAGGAAAAAGAAGAGGATAGAAGCATAAGAATACTAAGGTTTTCTCTTTGAGTTTATGTTGAGATAATTTAGTTTTCATTCATTCATTATTTATCACAAGCCTAATTCTCTTTTATAATAGTAGGGTCTTATTGTAGACAACAATATTCAGGGTTGAATCACATCATTCAAACACTTCTTTTTCAGAGGTGTTGATCTATCTTTGATAGTCTGTGTAGACTTGTCTATTTGTGAATTAATTTTCATGAATGACAAAGGCTATTGTGCGGAGTCATGTGGGCAACAATCTGTGGCAAGCTGATCCATAATTTAGAGTTCATTTTTGGTTTTCTGTCAGAGTTTCTTTTGTATGTTCCATCGGGGATGTCTAAGTTTGACTTTGGTCCAAAATTTCTGCATTAGATTTTGTAAAGAAAATGACTCTTTGGGGAATTTGAATGAAATAAAGGATTGTTTTATGTCTCATTTGTCTTGATTATCATCTTGGTGACTTTTCTTCTATCTTTACATTCAGTTCAGCAACTGATATGTTCAAAAAATTTCATAAAAAGTGAATTTCCAACAAGCCTTTTGTTGATAAAAGACTCTCCTAAGCACTTGTAATTAATACTTGTGAGTTAGGATGTGATTTTTGTTGGCTATAAACATAGGGTGATATTCCCGTCTATTTTTCTTCAACCAAGAAGAATACGAAAATGCTAGAGTAAGATCATTTCATATCTTTTACTCAACAATGCCCACATCCATATTGCATAAAGTGTCTCCATACAATGGTCTAGGGGAACTCACCTCTGTTTCAAGTTCTACCAACTCTTCCTTTTATGGGCTCAATTTGATTGTTGGTTACTTTTATTTTCTTTGTCTCTTTGACGCCATATCTAGATTGCATGACTCATCCATTTCAACAACATAGCACATGAATGGAGTTAGAAGAAAAATCAAAATAAAAAGCCCTTTTTTATGAAAGATTATTCTTTTAAAACAAAGATAGAGGAAATATAACTTCCAAAGAAGTGGTTTTAGGACCCATATCTCTTGGCATTCGAAAATCAAGTGGCACCCCAAATGTCTTGTGAGAAATTGTGACTTCGTATTTGTTTGTTGAGCTTGTAAATGAAAAATCGACAATGGATTTTGGATTAAAGGTTTGTAAGATTTAGTTTGAATGTAGCAATTAATATTAGGAGACACCCACATTGAGAATGGGAAGAGGATTTGAGAAACCAATGTCTTATATAAAATCGATCCCCGATTAAAATGAAATCGATCCCAAAAACATTATCTAATCATTAAAAAAGACTATATAATTATTATTATTTTTTTGTAAATAAAAAAGCATTTCCTATTACTGTGTTGTTATAATAAAAAAAGCCACATGTCGTCAGTCTTCCAACTATTCCACCAAATTAGCAGAAACTGGAACATGTGACAGACTGTTATACTTTTAGTCAAAAAAGTTATCCGCCATCTGCCCTACCAAAAACAAACCAGAAAAGGTGGCAGATTTTTGTTCTTGCAGAACTGTTCTAGGAATCTAAAACAAACAAGCAACTTAAAAAAGAAAACAAAACTGTAAATATGCAGCTTCCTAGTACAGAGAGTTGGGTAGTAATTGTAAAAAATACCCATTGTAAAGAACTAGAGACTAATCATTGGCACTTGGGGGAATGTCGTTCAGAGCTCCGATGAGAGGGTCATCCCTGGGTTGGAGCACGAAAGTATTCACATAGGTTGGGCAGCATTGATTTGTCAGTGCATTCAAGAATGTGTCCAATGGCATGTCGATCCGTTGACTCATGAGGGTGTCCCGGTGGAGCTGGTCCTCCATTTGACTCTTGAGGTCAAAGATGATCTCTAGCTGTTTCAGGCTAAAGAGACATGGAAGAGTTGGGCTTAAATCAGGGATTGCAATGAGCGGTGCAGGTGCCAATGTCCACCTCCTTGACCGCCTCTGCCTCTTTCCCAATTTTGTTGTCATTATCCTAGGTTGAAAATTTTGAATCTGTGGAAGAATTCCCCTGGGAATTCCTCCTCAACTATGTAGGTGGCGCCTTCCATGGTAGCCTGTGTTCTTGTGCTTATTGTGTTGAGGTTGGGGAAATGCAAGTTGTCTGGGACTTTGAAGAGGAGGGATTCCAGTGGAACCTGGATGGGTTCCTCTGGAATCACGTCCTCGTCATAAGCCATCGGTGGAGTCCTTGGCTTCTCCAAGCGTTGAGTCCTGGCTATGGATAGGGCTCTTTCCATCTGCTGCAATCACCTCTATCGGGCGACAGAGCTATACCAGGTTGGTCTGTGCCTCAAGTTTCCCCTCTCCCTCGGCATGGCTAGGCCAGGAGGGATAAAAATTAGTTGAATGACTGCGAGGAAAACCCATTGTGCACCGGTCTCATTCTCAATGCATGCAGGATGGCAGAGCACGAATGAGAAGTAGTGCTAGCCTAAGCCCAGAGGGAGAGATAACCCCTGGGCAGACATGACCTCTGTACTTTCCTAACCCCTGCAGTTAATCCTTGTTGCCACCATTATCCAAACTCGAGGGAGTTGTCCTCCCATTCTCTGCAGATAGTAATGGTCTCCCTTCATTCAAGACTGAGGTAAAGGGCAACGGCCTGCCATATTTATGGCTTGAGTCTGTTAGAGAAAGATTTGCCTCACCCTATGCAATCTTGCAGAGAGGGCCTTATTCCATTTCCCTATGCATACTTCTCTTCCCTATTACTAAAGTCTAGAGATAAAAATATAAATTTTTCCACTTATATGCATCTTGCACCATATACAACAAGCGTATACGCAGGCTTCTCCACTACATCCCATGTACATTGGGATTTGTGCCAAAAAATCAAAATTAAATGTCGGGTATCCATATCACGACAGGAGATATCTGATCCTTGGACTTCCATATACTGTAAACGTTCTGACTCGACCCTTCAGTTGCATTTTGAAGGCTATAAAGAAGTCAATTCTGAGCTATGGAAAAGGAGAAAGAATTCAACTTTGAGAGTAAAGTTACTTTGGAGAAATTATTTACTTCATATTGAGTCTGCATCCCTTTGTCCCTTAAGTATGAACACAATGCTCAACCCCCAAGCTATTCCCTTATTGATGGAGAACCTCATTGTCTCCCTTATATGAGCTTGCCTTTGGTGGAGGATTAAAGTGGTGGAGGCCCAGTTGGAAGGAACTCGGTTTCTCAGTTCTAAGTCGTGCCGACATGAAATTCTATAATCTTTTCACTTATGTTCATCATTTATTAATAGAAATACTCCTTTCCCATCCAATTGATATCTTTCAAATATATGAATTATTATCCATTGGCATATTTGTTATGTATATTGATGGATTATGCTATCTAATGTGCTAATCTTTTATATTTCCACCATATTTTTTTTTTGCTTGTTTTTTGAGAACTCGTTGCAGGTATGCTTTGGGTCAAAGTGCTCAACGGTGGACATCATTGAACATATGGACGAGGTAGGCCTCTTTCTTATCTTGCTTGCACATTGGTTTATATAGCATGTTGTTGGGATAGAGTTGATTTCTACAGTCATTTCCATGTATTGTGGTTCACCCTAGCCATAGAGATATTTTCCTCGTAACAGAATTGGCAACCATACTAGGGATGAATCTTCTTTATTAGGGTTTGAAGTACTTTTCTCCTTATATCGCTCTCGTTTCTATTGTGGTTCTTATCGTATCATTACTTGACAGCTCCTGTTCACTCTGGGTCTGAGTTTCTAGCCTTTCTCCCTTGCCTGGCCTTGTTTCAAAGCATATACACACCTTTTTCCTTGACAGTCGCATATACATGCAGGCTGTCTCACTGCAAGCTGCATATATACACTATGTTTTATTGAACAGTCACGTACACCTCTTTTCCCTGCCTATTTGTTTGGTCTGGTGTTTGCTAGGTGGGATTTGATGCTTCCTAAGCCTTCTTAGGTCTCTGTAGTGCCTGTTGAGTGCCTGTGGGATGACAGGAAACCCTCTTTTGGTTGAATTTCTAGGCAAAGTCTTTCCCTTCATCTTTTCATTTTTATTGTCCTTGTACATTGGGATGGGTGTTGGGTTGCTTGGTATCCTTCTTGAGTTATCTATTTTTTGTACACAGTAGGGTTATATATCAAGTTATTCTTTCAGTCCATTAATTTTCAGTTTCGATATATTGAAAATACAAAAAAAAAAAGGCATTTTTCATTGCTTGGCATTTTTGTCCTTTGATTTTTTATCATTACCTTAGTGCATATAGTGAAAGATTGCATTTTTTTCTTCTGAATTGCAGAGTTGAATTTTAAAATTGCATCGTTTTTAGAAGCATATCATTCATTAAAAGTTAAAGTTAGGACTTTGCATTATTTTCATATTTACTTTTCTTGCAGATTCATAACACCATGAGTTTAATCACCATACCTATTTGAGTAATCAGGGCCATAAAATCAATGCTATAATTTAAAATTTATTAGTAATGATTTTATTTTCTAGTGTGGACAAACTAGCTTAGGATTTAGTGCCTTGGAATAGGATTTTGTGAGTAAACTTCTCCAAGGAAACTAAATCAACATATGTGTCTAAGTCAGGGAGTGGAGAAATCCATTGTACAATTGGTAATATCAGGAGGCTCGACTCACACTAGAGTTAATCATGAGGTCGCACAAAGTCGGTTGAAGGGATATCCCCACGATACCTTCCTAGTGTCATAGATATTTATGGGGATCTATTTGTATCTGGGGATCTTGTTAGTGCCCTTACCTCCGTGAGGGGTAGTACTTTCAAGGTTTCGGGCTTTGCTACCCTGCCCATACGGTGTGTTAGCACTCTGTAATTTGCCTAAGGCTGTTGAGGCAAACACAGAGGTAACCTCGAACCGCTTCGAGTCTTGGATCTAGCCCTCCAAGACTCAGAGAGGGATCTCTCTTTTAGATTTAGCTTGGTTTGTAAAGGATGGGTTTTAGGCTAGCTATAAAAGTATAGGGTTTTGGTTTTGATTTTAAAATGGTCAGTTTGGGACAGTAAGGAGAGCCATTGGGCAAATGGGGTCTGCGTTTTAAACAAGGTGATTAAATTCTCAGATATGGACACAACTCTTTCACAAGGCAAGTAGCAGCAATACTGGATCGAATCAAGTCATGATGGCGTCGGTTTAAGGAAGGAAAGGGGAGGAAAAACCAGGCACAGGAGCAGCTAAGAATTCATGTACTAAGCCTTTAGAGGATCAACATAAAGATTATCAGAAGCTGAAGGGCAGGGTATCTGATAATAAATTCTGCCCCTACTACTCTCCTTCTGATAATAAGAAATGAAAAAGGAAAAAGATGACAGTGAAATCATTTAACAAAGAGAAAACTCCACCAATATCACTACACAAGAATCCTGTAGAAGAAGCAGGCACATCACTGATATATCATTAAAATAACAGAGAAATATTCTCTGGCTGAAACACAGCCATCACCCAGCAAAGAAATTAAAAATCTCAGCTCTGGACCTCTCACACAGGTCGAGCCTCTCCTCACAGCCCAGTCGAACCCTCTCTCAGCCTTTTGCAGCTCTATATATAATAAAAATCCCCCCCAGCCCTCAAAGATTCGGGCCTTAACTCTGTTTTCCCAAAATGGACAAACAGTTACAAAAAGACACCTGTAAGACAGCAAATCCCAGGAAAATTTATTTGGTAACTGCTATTTGGACATCTGGAGTTGGTTGTGGTTTTCTGGCAAATCCACGCTAATGGAATTAAAACAAATAGATGCAGAATTAGTTAAATGTTGGAGGTTGTTTGAGAGCAACTGCCAGTTGTAGGATCAATGCTTTTAAACAATGATGTTCTGCCACCTGTGTGTAACTGCTATTCCACCTGTGCTTCCTATTCATCCTCGGCAGTTTCCAATGCTGCACCATGAACTGATAAATCATTGTCCTCTACATTAACAACAGGCACTTTGCTTCCAGACATTCCCTCATCTTCTAAAACAGATAATGAGCGAATGTGCATCTCCTTATCTCTGTGATTTAACTAACAATTATAAGAACAGACGTAAATCCAATGAAAAAACCCTTATTGATATGTCGAAATTGATGGTTCGTCGATGTTGATAATGTAGCTGAAAGACTCAGTAACAATCCACCCAGAAAACTGTTGAAGCTTGTACCTTTACCGAATATTTTGTAGTGAAGCGACTAGGTTCAATATTAGGTACTCTGGCTCCCAACTGGATCATGTAATTTGAGCTTTCCTTAGGCAAATTGGCAATGCCCAACCAATCATAGATGATAACTCCCACACATCATAGCTGTAACAGACAGATGGGCTTGATGGTCTTTCCATTATCTGGCAGCATTCCATCCAAGTAGACGCAAGTTGTTCCATTAAGAGCACCAGATAAAGATGTAACACTCAGCACCCAACTTTCAGAACTGTTCTCATGCCCCTGGAATTTATTTTAAGCAAACATTTGCTGCAGGATCCTGACCACTTGAACACCGGTAGAGTGCCCAACAAAGTGTAACAGATGATTCTCGACCCATTCAGGATAATGGCTTTGCTCCTAAGTTTTGCCGAAGCGGGCATGGCCATACTAGGCACTGTCTTCTTCTCCATAATCTATCGTTCCACCTTTTAAGTAGTAGAAAAACTCCCGAGCCCTATCATAAACGCTATTCAGAGAAACCAAATCAGGAACAAGCACACGGTCATCCTTCTTTTTCATTGCACGGCCAATATTTGACACATAACCCCTGGTCGACACCTGGGCACACAGGGCGACTGTGTGTTTTTATTTTATTTTTTAAAATTTCAGGGGATGTGTTGAATACGTGGAGATTTTCCCTCAGCCAATATAACCTTTTGCTGAACATTTTGATAAAAAAAAAAAAAATTTAACTTAGTCCACTAAAAAACTTGCATTGTTCTTGAAAGGGGCCAAGGTAGTCACCCAATTCTTTGTGACTATGAAGAACTGAAATTATCAAGCACTGAAACCTCTATGAAGTGAAGTCCTAAACCTGGATGACTTTTGATTACATGCTTCTGCAGATACCACAGCCATGGTATTCTTGGTGACACCTTCATTGCAAATATTTGCAAGAGAACGCATGTGTTTCATGCCATACTGTGAAAGTGATCCACAATGTTTTTCAAATGTGCGTACCATCGTTTTGAGACAGTTCCAATCATTGACTAAAGGTTGACCCGGTGGTCGTATAGTGTTCAACACATTAAGACCCCTCATAGATCCAAACAAAAGTTTGCCAATGAGATTCACACTTTTGTCAAGATGCATACGATGTGTCATCAAGTCCACCATATGTTTCTGTGATTCCAACTTTTCAATGGAGCCCTTCTTAGATCTTTTATACTTTTTCCATAGGTAGAGAAGATCTGCATCTCGTTGATTTGCTGATAGGTAAGACACCGTATGCATCACATGAGATCCAACCTGGAATATACTATGGTCTGATGTCCTGAATTTTACCAATTGATATTGCTGCTTTATAGTTTCAGTCTTCAAGTTGTGTTTTTTACTATCTTCCATCCAGGCAACACTATACAAATCTCCAAGGCATGTTTCATATTCTGGAGGAGGAGGAGGGTACATTCCAGGACAGTAAGTTTCCCAGCTACTTTCCTCTCCATTTGATGTTGTTGTAACATAGATGTTCAGGCCCTTTGGTAGCAGGCCCTCAAAAATGCTTCCACTTTCACATGCTTCAATATAAATGACCATTTCCTTGTATGCACCAGCAGCATGTTTCTTCTTTAAAACTTCAACAAGGTCGTGTGCATAGAGATAAGGAGGAATAGGCATCCCAAGCACTCTAGGTCCTCCATGATCAGAGTAGTAAATAAAACTGTGGTCGTTTGGGCCACTGTCAACAACTCTTCCACTTCCCCCCTTTAACTGAACTTTTATCTCCAAGGAGGACAGCAAGGAAGTTGTTCATATTAACATTATCACATGTATAATCCTTTGGACCACCTGCATAGACATCTTTTCCATTAGGATGGTTAATGATAGTCCCCGACTGAGGATTGTCATTGTTATTAGCAATATCATCATACATAAACACTATTATGTTCTCCTCTTTCAGTCCACCTTTCCTTAATATTTGGTATGCATGGCAGACATCGGCCTCATGCCTATAGTTGCCATAGCCAGAGGAACCAGCAAGTAAAACAACCCACCTGGTACTGATGTTACCACCTTCATCTTCTTCTTTGCTCTCAGCTGGGTGTCGTTCTTGTTTGTAAATGGGCATCCGAATAACATTATTACCAGCAAATTCATCATCATTTTTGCTAAAAAAAAATGCACCAGAACTCGCTTAGAAACTTGCGCGCAAGCACTCATCTTATGCTTGGTCAGTGTCGTGTGCTTTTCGCCACCTTCGCCAAGCGTCGTGAGTGAACACATGTGCCTGGAAAACATAAATATTATTCAGAACACTGATCCCCTATTATATAGGGTTCTAACATAGGCTCCACCTGGGGAAAATAGCTCTGAAAGAGGTGTTTAGAATCCATGAACTCTGCATTTCGCCAACCAACTGCTTATTGGGCCGCCCTTGAACTGTAAACTGAAAATAAAACCATGAAGAAACGAAAAAGAAAAGATGCTCATTCTGATGAGCTTATTGGCATCCTACCTACCCTACTTTGCTAACAGTTACTGCTTCAATCAAGTGATGAAAAAGTGCCAATGAAGCCAACCCAGCAGTTGATCCCTTGATTGAGCTTCCTCATCATGCTTGATGGAAATCAAGGCTGCAATGTGTACTGGCAGTGGGTGATAGCTCAGGTTCTTGCAGAAAAAACATGTTTGAACAGTTGCACTGAAAAAGAAATCCATATAATTTGCAACCAGGTCAAAAAATAAATGATCTATTTGTTGATTTTCCGGGTATTCCTTTAGCACTTTAACATGGACAAGTTTCCCATCCGTGTCCTCAATATCAGACCATGACTGCAACTGTTCAACTTCAGACTTATGCTTGTCAACAAAAGGTTCGTCAATCAGAAAATCGGAAGAGGACACAATATCTTTTGGTTTGGGAGATGTGATTTGCTCATAAGGCTGAATCGGAGTATTCAAAGGCTCAATATCTTTTGCAAGTCTTTCAGCAAGTAGCTCGAGAACACACATTTTACTTTTATGAGAATATTTTTTCGATCTACAACACTGAATCACAACAGCTAACGAAGCTTCATCAAATTGAAAATCTGCAAACGCATCCCTGAGAACTTTAACAACTTCACAATATATAGGATTTTCCGCATACCTTGTCATCTTGGAGTATCATAAAGGCTCTGAAATCTGGATTCTTCAGCAGTGAAGTCGCTAGTGAACGTTGAAGCATGGGATCTTGAGCAATGGAGTCACCAGGTGAATGGCACAGCCTTCTTGTGTTTGGCTTCTGTTCACCATCAGAAGTCAAAACTGAACTTGAAGTGCAGCTCTGGAGAAAGTTCCCCAGTGGAGTCACCAAAAATGTTAGCACTCTGTAATTTGCCTAAGGCTGCTGAGGCAAACACAGAGGTAACCTCGAACCGCTTCGAGTCTTGGATCTAGCCCTCCAAGACTCAGAGAGGGATCTCTCTTTTAGATTTAGCTTGGTTTGTAAAGGATGGGTTT
>SNQJ01S0281806.1:0-11166 GCA_010110895.2 Picea sitchensis
CTCATTGTGACATTATGGAGTTAGTATAAGTGAGTAAACACTTGTGCTAGGAGGCATGGTGATTTCAACAAGAAGATTTCCACACCTAGGAAATTTGGCCCAGGGTTTCTTGGAGCTATAGGTTGCAGTTCAGTAGCCGCAACAGATTATAGCTGCATGTATTGACAGTTCCGGTAGTCACAATAGATTGGAGCTGCCGGTGGTAGTGTGATAGGTACAAGTATTAGCGGTTTTGTAGCTGTAGTTGGCAGTGTGATAGCTACAAGTAGTTGACAGTTCGTTAGCCACAATAGATCGAAGTCACATGTGGTAGTGTGGTAGCTACAAGTATTGGCAGTTTTGTAGCTTTAGGTGGCAATGCGATAGCTGTAGGCAATTGGCAGTTCGATAGACGCAATAGAGTAGAGCCACAGGTGATTCTGTAGCCACAGGTGGTACTGTGATAGCTACAGGTTTTGGCGGTTCTGCGGTAGCTGCAGGTATTGACAGTTTCGATGGTTGCAACAGATTTGTGGATTGGAATTGTCCCGAGATTTTTGCTGAGGTTGGTTTGTTGATTTGTGGTTTTTAGAGGACAAGGTTGTCCTGAGATTTTTGGTGAATTTGTGTTAGCTGGGAGGGCTAGTTTTTCCCTCAAAATTTATGAATTTAACAATTTTACAGAACAAAAAAATTTGTGTCTCAAGTGCATGGATGATTTATCTCAGATCTTGTTGTTTCTGCTACTGTAATTTTCTGTCATAATTTCAGCGTAAAATTTTTCAATGATAACAACTAGGGTTTACTGTTTGATCACTAGGAAGTAATTTTCAGATTTTAAATGAGTCACATAGAATTGCATGTGGAAATTGACATGGTATTGGAGCTGAGGCTTTGAAGGAATATAGGGAGTCATCTCTTGAGACACAGTTGGTGTAGATGTTTTTTGTTCTAGGAAGGTTACCATGGAGACTTGGTTGGTGGATAGTAGAGCTTCTCGTCATATGCCAGGATCATAGAAATCACTCACGGGTTTGACATAGGAGAACTCATGATTGTAGGTGGAACTTGGTGATAATTCCAAGTACACAATCAAGGGAGTTGGAACAACTTTGTTTCAGCTGAAGTTCGAAAATATTTTCAAGATGAGTGAAGTGTTTTATATCCTTGGATTGAAGAAGAATCTACTTTCTATCTATGCCATGGAGGATAGAGGGTATGCAGTGGCTTTTGTAGATGGACAGGTTCTCGCCTGGCTAAAGGGATTGAGTCTTGACTCATCAGAGGTCATTGGTACCGATGATGGCAGTATCTATAAGATGACTGGTCAGCTAGCTCAAGCCCTGGTACATGACAATGATAGTCTATGCGAGCTGTGGCACAAAAGATTGGGACACTTGCATTACAAGGCTTTGCCAGTATTGAGAAAGATGGTAACAGGTCTCCCAAAATTTGGAGCAGGGCACCAGGGTGTATGCAGGGGTTGTGCACTTGGAAATAATGCCAAAGCTGATTTTTCAAGCAGTGATAGTAGGTCCAAAGAGATCCTGGACCTGGTACATTCAGATGTGTGTGGACAAATGCCAATTCCATCTTCAAGTGGTTGTCGGTATTATGTGACCTTCATTGATGATCATTCCAGGAAGACATGGATCTTCCTTATGAAGACCAAGGATGAGGTTTTCAATCGGTTCAGGGAGTTTAGAGCTTTGGTGGAGAATCAAATTGGGAAGAAGATCAAGATCCTGAGGTCAGATAATGGGGACGAGTATACCTCCACTAAGCTCATGGATTTCTGCAAGGAGACAAGGATTAAGAGGGAGATGATAGTGCCTTTCAACCCACAACAAAATGGGGTTGCAGAGAGGAAGAACCAAACCATAGTTGAGGCTGCCATGGAAATGTTGCACAACCAGGATCTACCCATGATGCTTTGGGAAAAAGCATGCAACACAACAATTTATGTTCAAAACAAGAGTCCTCATAGGATATTGGAGGACAAGACTCCTTAGGAGGCATTCACATGAGTGAAACCTAAGATAAGGAATTTGAGGATCTTTGGTTGTTCAATTTCTACATCCATGTTCCTAAGGAGAAGAGAATGAAGTTGGAACATTCTAGGAGAAAGGGCATGCTTTTGGGATACAACGAGATTTCGAAGGCCTACCAGATCTACATTCCAGGACAACAATATGTTGAGGTTAGTCGGGATGTCAGGTTTGAGGAGGACTTGGATTTTAGGAGGTCCCATGAGATCACAATAGGTGGTGAGGAGTAGGAGGCTCCAAAGGTTGAGGAGATTACAGATCCATCTAGTACAAAGGAGCAACCCTCATACCATGAGGAGGATTCGGTGAATCCAATGGACCCTCCTAGTGACGAGGACATGAGTTCTAGATGGTTCCGCGATATCTTGAAAGATGCAGAGGGGCACACAACACCTAGAGGCAATTTCAGGGAGAGTAGGTCTCCACAAAGTTTTTCTAGCTATGTGGTCCTTATGAGTAACATCATTGATTCAGTGGCTTCCAATTTTGAGGAGGCATCATGCCAACAGGTTTGGAAGGATTCCATGATGGAGGAGTATCAGTCCCATCATGAAGAATGATGTTTGAGACATAGTTTCGAGACCATAAGAGAAGTATGTGGTGACTTCCAAGTGGATCTATAAGATCAAACATACTGCAGATGGTAGCATCGAGAAGTATAAGACAAGGTTCGTAGCTAGAGGGTTCTCCCAGAAAAAGGGAGTGGATTATGAAGAGACTTTTGGTCTAGTTGCTAGGTATACTTCTATCAGGGCTGTTATTTCTCTTACTTCAGTTATGGGGTGGAAGATACATTAGATGGATGCGAAGACAACATTCCTCAATGGTGTGATTGAGGAAGAAGTGTGCATAGAGAAACCTCAAGGCTTTGAGGTACATGGGAGGAAATCTCACATTTGTAAGTTGAAGAAGGCTTTGTATGGACTCAAGCACGCACCTAGGGCATGGTACTCGAGGAATGGTGGGTATTTGTAGAGCTTGGGATTCACCAAGAGTGAAGTGGACTGCAACCTATATCTCCTACAGGTTGGTAAGGATCCTCTCATATTAGTGTTATATGTTGATGATCTGTTTCTCATAGGAGCTGAGAAACACATTACTAGGTGCAAGAAGGAACTGGATTTAGAGTTCGAGACGAAGGATCTCTGATTGACACATTATTTCCCGGGATTAGAGGTGTGGCAACAACGAGGTGAGATCTTCCTCGGAGAGGGGAAGTATGCAGTTGAGATACTGAGGAGGTTCGGGATGATAGATTGTAAGTCCATGACTACACCTATGATCACCGATCTGAATACGATGGGGGCTTCAGATTTAGACTTGGTGGATCCCACGATGTAGAGGAAGTTTATTGGGTCATTGATGTATACGGTTAACACTAGACCAAGCATTTGTTTTGCTATCAACACCTTGAGTTAGTTCATGATTGAGTCGATGCAGGTGCATTGGGTGGAAACAAAACTTGTTCTCAGGTACCTTCTGGGTACAATTGGATTTGGTCTAAGATATGTCAGAGGTGATGGAGTGAGGTTTCATGGATATTTAGACTTAGATTGGGCAGGTAGTCCAGTTGACCAGAAGATAACTTCTGGTGGATGCTTCAACTCAAGATCAACAGTGGTTTCCTGGTTCAACAAGAAACAAACTTCCGTGGCACTTAGTCTAGCAGAGGCTAAATATATGGCAACAAGTTTGGTGAGTTGTGAGGCTATTTGGATTCCCAAGCTTCTTGCTGGATTATTTGGTCAGGATTTGGAACCTACCGTGATTCACTACAACAATCAGAGTTGTATCAAACTCTCAGAGAATTCAATGTTTCATGAGAGATCGAAACACAGTGAGATCAAATACCACTTCATTAGAGGCAGGGTGCAGAGGGGAGTAGTGAAGCTCCAACACATCTCCACATATGAGCATATTGCATATATTCTCATCGAACCCCTAGTAAAAGGGAAGTTTGTCTACTTCAGAGACAAGCTAGGAGTGGTGGAGAATACCTCCCTCTTAAGAGGGACTGTTGATGTTTTGTAGTTTTGGGAGGTATTCCCATAAGAGGCTGTGGTGTTAGGCATGTGGGAATTTTCGTTGGCACTAGATTACCCTTTCGTTTAAGTGAAAAATCCCTTGGGATGAAGCTATGGATTCATGGGATTGATGAGGGGCTTTGTGGGCTTGTGTTGGGGTTTCACACCCACAAAGAGGAATTAAATATTCCAATTTAATGTTGAGTTTAGTAGAGGTCTCCTTAGAGTAAGCCAAGGGATTCTAATATCACATTAGACGCCTATAAAAGGAGAGGAGGAGATTGTGACATCTCATTATGACATTGTGGAGTTAGTATAAGTGAGTAAACAATTGTGCTAGGAGGCATGGTGATTTCAACAAGGAGATTTCTACACCTAGTAAATTTGGCCTAAGGTTTCTTGGAGCTACATGTAATTGGTAGTTTGGTAGCCACAACATATCTTATCTGCAGGTATTGGAAGTTTCGGTAGTCGCAGTAGATCAGAGTCGCAGGTGGTAGTGTGATAGCTACATGTATTGACATTTTTGTAGCTGTAGGTGGCAGTGCGATAGCTACATGTAATTGGTAGTTTGGTAGTTGCAGTAGATCGAAGCCGTAGGTGGTAGTGCGGTAGCTAAATGTATTTATGGCTTTGTCGCTGTAATTGGCAGTGTGGTAGCTGTAGGTAATCGACAGTTCGATAGCCATAGTAGATTGGAGCCGCATGTGATTCTGTAGCCGCAGATGGTAGTGTGGTAGCTACAAGTTTTGGCGGTTCTGTAGTTGCAGGTGGCTATGTGGTAGCTGTAGGTATTGACAGTTTCGATAACTGCAACAAATTTGCAGATTGGAGTTGTCCTAGGATTTTTGTTGAGGTTGGTTTGTTGATTTGTGGTTTTCGGAGGACAAGGTTGTCCTCTGATTTTTGGTGAATTTGTGTTAGCTGGGAGGGATAGTTTTTCCCTCACAATTTATGAATTTGACAATTTTATAGAACATAAAACTTTGTGTCTCAAGTGCATGGATGATTTTATCTCAGATCTTGTTGTTTCCATTGCTGTAATTTTCTGTCATAATTTCAGTGTAAAATTGTTCAATGATAACATCTAGGGTTTACTATTTGATCACTAGGAAGTAATTTTTCAGATATGAAATTAGTCACATAGAATTGCATGTAAAAATTGACATATGGAAAGTGTTGGTGTACTTGGACACTGATTGGTCTTTACCTTGACACTACACTATCCATCTCGTGCATTGGTCTTCATAGTTTCCAATAGGTAAATGCTAAGGGCATCGACAAAATCCCCCAAGTGGGTTTTGACGTATACATTTCAAATCATCTTTGACATGTTGCACACAATAAGTTTCCCACCAATATTTGAGACATGGAGAAGAGACGTTAAAGATGTGAAGGTATTCTTCTTAATGTTGGAAAACTTGTGAACAAAGTAATAATGCTCTGGTAGATTCAATCATCTCTCTAAATCTTGTGCATCTATCTTTCCCTCAAATAGAAGGATACCAAAAAAAACTTTTACCTTGAAGGGTGTTGTCCCTCTAAGATCACTGCATGTCGAAGGTACCTCCATTGTTGTTGTGAGTCATTGAAGGATCTGAGTGAAATGATCCATCATCTCATTCCTTTGTTTTGTTTCTCGAGGTATTACTAGATAAACAAGTTGATAGGAGGTTGCTTGGGTCAATGAGGAAAGTCTTCACCAATTTTGGTTAGCTTGAGGTCCAACTCCTTGTACCTTGACCTCATGGGGAACATGCATAAAAACAATGAGCATGTAGCTTTGTGATTCAAAAGCATCCTTGGGGCTTTGACAATCCTGCACACCAAAAAGGAAAAAAAAACATTTTCTTTTCGTTATGTGTTTTTTCTACATTTTTTCAACTATTCAATAGCGATAGTGGTCCGACATTTCACCGAAAGGCTTACATTCCTTGGAATTTGACGCTAAAATTTGGATATGTTGTAAAGGAGGTCATATTCTATGTTCACACCAAATTTTAGAGGAAAATATGGAGTTTAGACCATAGACCCAAGTAGAAAACCAACTCATAGTGAATTCCAAGATTTATTTCTCCACAAATAGTGGCTTAATATTTTGATTCATGCGTGTTTATTTCTTGGAAAAGTGTAAAATTTGGTTAGGATGTCAAGGGCACATATTTCTACATGCTCACCAATTTTCAACAAAAGATGATGTTGCATAGTGTAGGTTTTAAACCTTTACAGTGTAGCAATATACGCACAGATTCTTTATAAAAAAGAAAGAAAACAATAACATTTACACATAGTACTCATAAACTTACTGTGGAAGTCCTTAACTAGGAAATCCAATAAATGTTAAGAGTCACACCTCTAATTCTCACTTTATTAAATTCACCATTTACAATACAATATATATGATTCTATGACATCCAAAGTCCTAATCCGTCAACCCAGATTAGATTACTTAACTGGAATTATATAACAATGGTCTGAAAAACTGTTGCCCAAAAATGGACCCAAAATATCCCAATTTGTTTTTTGGGGCTCCACCCTCGAACCCTTGAATTGAGTGGGGGGGGGGCGAAGGTCGGGCTATTGTCCCCCCTGTGACCCCCTCCCTTCCACCCTCGACAAAACATACAACACATGTGACTAATCGTGCAAATAATATAACACATATCCAACATTCTCCCACTTGTTGATTTCTTTGCATATAGGGGGCTCAATGATTCAACAATTCAAGGAAACAATGTCCATTGCTTCTCTACACTGAGAAAAATTCTTAGTACTTATAGACTTTGTTAATGAATTTGAAATATTCTTCAAAGTGTCCACCTTCACCAACTACACCTTGTCTTTAACCATCTTTCTTGCAAAGTGATACTGGACCATCAATGTGTTTTGTATTAGAATGATAAGTAAGGTTCTTTGCCAAAACAATTGCACTTTGATTGTCACAATCTAACCTTACAACTTTCTATACAAACCCAATATTTGGACACAATCTCTATAACCATACAACTTCCTTACTTGCATGAGTGGCTGCCATGTATTCAACTTCTGTAGTTGAGAGTGAAACTACAAATTGTCTCTTGCTCGTCCAACTACTTCTCTTCCAAATAGGTTAAACACATTACTACTTGTAGATCTTTTGCGATCCAGATCTCCAACCGAGTCTGCATCAACAAATCCATGTGTGCCCAACACTTTGTTTACAACAGGTCTTCCTTGGTAGCAAATTTCATAATTTGTAGTGCCATGCAAATACCTGAAAACCCTCTTTACAATGGTCCAATGCTCCTCTAGTTTTGACATGTACTTGCTCAAAACTCTCACTAAATATGCATTGTACAATCTATTAGAATAATGTTGATGTGCTCGTTTCACGATAGACAATGCTACACCAATGTCACCCATCCATAGGCACAAAAACCATCCACAAACACCTTAACTTTTGATAGAAAGAATGATTCCAGGAAGCCACACAATAACCAACAGATAACCAAGAGAGCTCACTTTTTCCAAGGGTAACGCACAAGAGAAAGTACTAGAAAGACTGAACAAGATAAAACTGTACAATTGCAGCTGTTGCTACTCCTCCAAACTTGCGCACTATTTCTGGTTTCCTGTGTGAGAGTGAGTGAACAAATGAGCCAAGATGTCCTCTATTTATATTAATTTGTCCAATGAATTTTCTAGATGGACCGACCTGACTTTCTGGTAATTATATTTTTTGTTTATCTTTTTTCTGTGAGGTCAAATTGTCTTCCTGGAGGATAATATATTAATATTATATATTCTGTTGAGCCGACATATCTTCTAGGGTTTTCACACATCTGTTTAGGGTTTCTCTTTCTTCCGGAATATTCTATTCCAGTCAAAGGTTACATATGGAGGTTAATACCTCCCACAACTAACATAATAACAACACTCCCTCTTAGCTAGGGAGGTATTTAACCATGATGTTCCCTTCTGGTCTTCATTGCCTTACTCGCTATGCCATGATCCTCTCGTCATGGTTACGCATACCATGCTACTGGTAGCATCATTATGTCACACATGGCTACACCCATGTGGACGTGTCAATCTCGTCTAGGGGCCACAACCCGCTAGAGAAAACTAGAGCTATACCTCGTAGTGTGTGTCACCATCATCGTCATGGGGTACACCTGCATGACGTGCTCACCCATGTCGTGATTATCATAATAAGTATCATCATTACTATTAGCATCATCTGGTAGCAATCATCAAAATATATCGTCCTACTTGTTCTTGGTATTCTTCTGTCGTAGAAAATATCACAATATCCATGAGCCTCATTTAGCTATATTGATGATCCATCTACACCACCATGTGTCTAGCACCTCGGGTCATTCTTGTCCCATGACAAGAATCATGACCACATCAGAGCCACATTCATCTCATAGTTGATCCTCTCATAGGATCACTCTATGAATGCATTTAGCCCGATGCTATCAGACACATGTGTCTAGCACCTCGGGTCATTCTTGTCCCATGACAAGAATTATGACCACATCAGAGCCACAAACACCTCATGGCGATTTTCTCATAGGATCAATCCCTGAATGCATTCAACTCGATGCTATCAGACATGTGGAATTGCACCTCAAGCACCTCGAGTCTTCAGTTTGTCGAAGATTACGTTGGGGCACATCTACTCCAGATGTAAATGTTCTCTATCTCTTCTGGTTTGCAGCCCAATGCCTGTGGAGATAGAGTCGACCCGATGCTTATCGAGGCTACAAACCTACTCGTGAGTTAAATACTCACCTACTCGTGAGAGTTTCAAGGCTTGATGTAATTCACACATAGGAGATATAACAACAACTCAAATCTTCAGTTCGTCGAAGATTACATATGGGCCTCTTCCCACATGATCAAGTCCGTCTGATCAATCTTGGAATATCGACACTATGTTGCAATCATCAATACTCCCCCAGGGAAACATTTGAATTTTTGCCAAGCTTGTCCCAGACAGAGGCTTAGTGAAAATTTTAGCTATCTTTTCATTTGTGGATAAGTGATGGAGCCTCACCGCTCCTTCCTACACCATGTCTCTGATGAAATCATGCAAGATCCTTCGAAAAGGCAACCTGCTTCATATATTGCGTCATTGGCTATGATATATGACTGAGTGCTACAAATATCTTCTTCCCTACTTGTCTGGAAATCCTGCTCGATCCCAAGCTGAAGTAGCACCCCAGGTGCTAGATCTGTCTTCTGCACTCCCAATCCAAAAACTGTATATCCCAACAACCATACTTCATCATCAAAGATCAATCATATCTATATGTACCACAACATAGGTACCCGTGTGATGTGTTGTAGCCCAATAATAGGGTCATGGCTCAACCATATACTGGTACAAGGTGCTATCTGCAAAGAAAATGTCTATCCCGTCACACAACTTCCTAATATGTGTTGTCATAGGCGTGGTCATGGAATTCCTGTTCGTCATGCTAAACCTCTTCAGTCTCCTCACTAAAGATCTCATCTGGTGCCAACCACGCTTCCAATCCGATCAAGATCCTTCATCTCAAAATCTGAAATCAACTCCCTCTATTTGAGAGAATCCTCGGACCACACTTCCTGCTGCTGCATGCCCCTTAGCATTCTGCAAAGTGTCACGAAAGTATGTTGGCTTCTTCTTGATCACTGACTCCCTCTCATATTTATCTCTTATGACTTGCCCGAAACAAGAAACAAGAACAACAAAATCTCTATGGTATCCTCCATGGAAGATATCCTGCCTGGAGTCTAGGTCAGTAACCAAGAACATATCCTAAAGGAGATCAACTTCATCTCGTAAATAATAAGCATTTACATAAGAACAAGAATATCTCCTAAAGAGGAGATCAACAAGTGTATCTGTAGTATTAAGGGGTTAGTATAATGATCATAACTTCAATAGATCAAGATGCAACATAAGATCATAATAATGCCATAACAACTAGAGACATATCAATTTTTAAATAATCAAACCTGGAGTCTTCACTGTTAAGGAGGGTGCGCTTGTTCCTCTAAATGTACTAAATTCACTACTTGGACAAGGTCTCTTGTACATCCCTTGCAAACACACTCATGCTTTGCTGGATGATATAACTTGAAAATAATATACAAGTGCATACCTTTGAGATTTGTAGTACCATTAAGCTTGTCTTCTAATCTGAAACTTCACACCATATTGACAAGAAGAGGTTAGAAACATAAAAAAAGGTTCAATGATTAGAACA
This sequence comes from Picea sitchensis, assembly GCA_010110895.2. Taxonomy (NCBI): domain Eukaryota; kingdom Viridiplantae; phylum Streptophyta; class Pinopsida; order Pinales; family Pinaceae; genus Picea; species Picea sitchensis. Next base: position 10,291 of record SNQJ01S0281806.1, read on the forward strand.
AGCTAGAAACGCTAAAATTATAACTTTGACCACAAAAATCAATTTTGACCAAAAGTCGACCTTTTACTTTGACTTTTTGACCAATCAAACTTTGACTTTGACCCAAAAACTCAAACTTGACGTTTTTGTTAGATGAGGGCACTAGAGGGTGCGCTAGGCTAGGGCACACTAGAATATCAAAAAATTAGGTCTAATGCTTCACTGAAAGTGCCCAAGAAATTAGGTTTAGGGTTTCCTGCAGCTGCAAAATCATAAACCCTAGTTGTAACTACAACTATTGCTACAACGAGCTTGACAAGGAACTCTCGATCTACCTTCGAGTGGTTGGACTGTTATGAAGGTATCGTGGGCCCATAACCTGTTAGAATAATGATGATGTGCTCGTTTCACCATAGACAATGTTACACCATTGTCACCCATTCATAGGCACAAAAGACACCCCCGAGCACCTTAACCTTTGACAGAAAGAATGATTCTAGGAAGCCACACCATAACCAACAGATAACCGAGAGAGTGCATTTTCTCCAAGGGTAGCGCACAAGAGAAAGTACTAGAAATAATGAACAAGATAAAACTGCACAACTGCAGCTGTTGCTCCTCCTCCAAACTTGCACGCTATTTCTGGTTTCCTGAGTGAAAGTGAGTGACTGAACAAATGAGCCAAGACATCCTCTATTTATATTAATCTGTCCAGTGAATTTTCTAGCTGGTCCGACCTGACTTTTTGGTAATTATGTTTTCTGTTTATCTTTTTCTTGTGAGGCCGACTTGTCTTCCTGGAGGATAATATCTTAATATTATATATTCTGCTAAGCCGACATGTCTTCTAGGGTTTTCACACATCTGTTTAGGGTTTCTCTTTCTTCCAGAATATTC
>SNQJ01S0281808.1:5154-16385 GCA_010110895.2 Picea sitchensis
TGTATAAGATCATATACCTACAAACGTTCCTTAACTTTAACAACAAGAGACTAGTATTTTCATCAAACTTTACTTTAGTCTTACATGACTAATTTTTGATTAGTCAAAAACTCTAACTTGCAATAATCATAACTATGTACCTGTAATGAATAAAGATATGAAAATGGTACACAATTTTATTCAATGTCTTTCATGCAATTCCTTCAGAATTCACTACTTGGAACCTCTCAAAAAAGAAGTTATAACAAAAATGACATACCTTTTTGAATTATGGTTTATTCTAGAGAGCGAACTCTTAGAGTGTGCCCCGCATGAAATATTTGTTGTATGGATCTGAAAATTCTACAGAGGATACTACAGAATTTACTCTAACCAATACATTTGGTATTACTGAATTTGGATCTATTATGAATAAGTTATGACGTTTTTACCCGAAACACATGTTTTAGACTGGTTTCAGGACTAGCCACAAACCCTATTTTCCACGGCGTGTAACCCCAAAAAATACAAGGACCCACAAGATTAAATTTGTATCACAACTACTTGGATATGTTTCCTCAATGGTCTCCCAATTTCACAGTTTGAATCATTCTAGAAAAAAAGTTATTGCGAAAATGGTGAGATGACCTGTAAATAACATGCCTTAGAAAACATCATCAAAATCATTTATCCTCCCTTGAATTTTGACCTTCTTTTCTTCACCTTCCCTCTGAAATTCAGATTAGATATCCTTTGGTTACCTTAGTGACCTATATATATTCAATATGCTCAAGTGCGATTAAAATGAGAGAGTCTTGCCTCTTATTTATACTTTCATGTAGCTTCCTCAAGGGGTTACCTTTTAACCATCTTAACTCACTTTCCTTATTTTAGGGTTAACCCACTTCTAACCACTTGTCAAATTAGTGCTTTATCCATTAACTTTATTATTTAAATAATTTATTTTGTATTCACTTTGACTTATAGTACACTCATCACTTCACTTTATTATTCACCTTCTAAAATCTCTTAAACCACTTTGACTTTTGGGGGCTTCTAGATGACTCATGAGGGTTCTCAAACTTCACATGGCCATAAATATCTAACTGTGAGGAGTTATATGACATTCCACATACCACTAGAAATGGCATGACATGTACTATCCATCTAGAATATTCTTAGCTACAAATATGTCAAAACTCATACCATTATCCATCAAACAAACTTGGGTTTATTACCCAAACCTTTCTCTAACTTCACATGGCCATAACTCTCTAACCGTGAGGAGTTATGTGACGTTCCACATACCACCAGAAATGGCACGACATGTACTATCCATATGGAATAGTATTACTTGCAAATATATCAAAACTCATACAATTGTCCATCAAACAAACTTGTGTCCATTACCCAAACCTTTGTGCTACCAGAATTTTCTACTAGACTTTCTTCAATGGTTGGCATCAATGAAAACCAACCCAAATAATAAAAAATGTGAAGGTAGGTTCAAAAATAAATAAGATTTAAGGGAGTAATCAACTTATGATGTAGAGAAAATAAAATAAATAAACATCAAACAAATTTTTGGGTTGTTCCTTAGCTGGGAAGCACCCAAATCGACATACGAGTCATAAAAAATATCAAATGCAAGGTGTTAAGGGAAGAGACATGATCCAAAATGATAGACCCACAAACCAAGAGTAGGAGAGTGCATAAATAAAATGAAGTGCACAAGAAAAACATAAATCTGTGCTTAGAAAAAAATGGTCATCTTGAAGAAGTAAGATGGGCATCATACTCCATTACTGGTTATAATATAACAAAAGTGGTTATACCAATCTCATGCAGCCACAACAAAAATTGAAGGACAAGACAAAGTCAATAATCAAATCAAGCTACTAAATCAAAGGGACAACGTACAAGAATACTCGTTGGGCCAGTTGATTGTTTAGATAATAATATTTAAATTTTGATATGTGAATTCCAGGCAGTGATCAAGATGACATTCACTTTTCTTAGGATGTCTAAAAACAACAATTCATTCATTCATAATAAACTCAATACACAGGGAGTTCACATCATAAACGCCATCATTGTTAAACTCATACACGTTGTAATGTATTCATAATTATCAAGGCTGCAATTTTTAATTCCTATTTCGTGAAACAGTATAATAAGAATATCACAACGAACTCCGTTCACTAGCGAAGAAGATAAAGGAAGAATTAAAAATTCCAAAGCCTTCATATGAAGGGATAAATAACACGACAAATCTCATATACAAGTAGAAATTTCTAAGCATATTTCAATATATAATGGAATTCGCCTTAAACAATGTTTACAATTTACCAATAATTCACTCCTAAGATTCACAAAAACTAACAAGGAACTTACCAATTCAATATCAGAAATCTATTACAACTTACAACAATTTTTAAAACTTTATATACAAATAAACTTAATACAATTGCAATCTCAAATAAGAATAATGTAACCAACGACGAAGAATCGAAGATGTTCTTCAGTAATTTGTGCTCATTCCTTCCTCCCACTTGCTAATCACGGAGACTTCACAGGTACCTCCCAGCCAAGGCTAGGGGTACTCTTCTTCCCCCTTATCCCCCCGAGCTGCAAAGGGGCCACACAGGAAAAACCATAAAAATACTCTAGCTTCGAGCTTGCCTCACAAGGTAGAGCCACTACTCTCTCTCAAGCTGGATATCCAAACTCTCACAAGTAAAAATAGTCAAAATTTTACAGCATAACTTTACTCATAACCAATTTGATCACTTTCCCATCTTTTCCATTTTATTTATAGGAGTTTCCTTAATGACACATCCCCACTTGCACAATTAATTCACTTTTTAATTAGATAAATTACAATTATTTCTCTCTTACACTTGCCACCCTCTCTCCAAGTTGCACAAGGAATTCCACATTTTATTTAATTAAAGTTCATTTCCCTCACCCTTCCTAAAAGATCTCCTTAAATCACTCCTAGTTGTCTCTTTATTCCCCATATTCTCATTTAATGATTGACGCCTTACTAAATCTAAGTTGAGTTAAAATAAGATTCTTCTCTTAGTTAACTAGTGGTAGCTAGACTCTGGATTCCTTTCTATCTGTACACATTCTTTCATGTTCATTTCTTTCTTATTTTAAAAACCCACTTTTATATTTTTTTGCACACATGTGCCTTATATCAAATATTTAAATATATTTCACATTTTCTTAATTCTTAAATTGATTTACTTCATCCCCTCATTATTTAATTTATAATTTAGTTTTAGTCTTCTTACCAACTTAGACTTAGGCTTAATTTTTTAATAGGATTAGACTTTCATTTAGGGATTCATAAGTAATCAATTCAATCCTTAATTAATTAATTAAATCAAGAAATTCTTAAATATTTTACAAGGTTTAATTATTCGTTCAAGGTTTTCTAGGGAACCTAGATTCATTGACTCGCGTTTTATTTATGCAACGTACCCTTCAAGACACACTCCATGCTCTAAGGGTGCCACTCGCCTTTGACTGGTTTTGGTAGTTTTCCAACCCTTGGAGTTGACATTTCATTTTGGCGACCTTGTGAGAGACTAAGGGATTATAAGGAATAAGGACCCTGCCTTATTTCACGCCCCTTAGAAATTTTTATGAGCGACTGTCTCAGTCTTCCCTCACGGCAGCGTGGAACTCTTGAACTAGGTAATCGTTAACCTACAATTCGAGCCATGAAGGGAGTGCTAGTAGGCTGTGACAGGGATGCTACCAGACCTCTCCCTCGATATTTGGTCCATGTGCATGACCCCTTTACTCCTTATGTGAGTTAGATTAGCAAGCATTTGTCATCCTACATCCATCAACGAAACACCATCAATGATCCATATATAAAATCATACTATAATCTATCATATGTCACATATGCATAAATTAAATACTCAAACCAATAAAATCCACTCCCTGACTCAATCTGGAGTCCAAGGAGGCCCATTAATACACTTGGCATCCCCAATTTGTCAAGTGTCCTGAACACTCAGGTAAACTCATCAATAGCATATTTCAATACACATATATAAAATAACATTATATCACAACCATCAACATCATCATAAAAATTCATAATCAAAACAATAACCATGTACTATAACCGGATCACTTCCACGCAAGTGTCCTCAAAGAATAAGTCGATAGCATGTTCTCACAAGAGCGACATGTTACAAATGGGAAATTATTTCTATGGATTTTATTACAGGTTTTCCAAAAAATCAAAGACAACATGATTCTATTATGGTAGTAGTAGATAAATTGAGTAAATCTTCTCATTTCATACCTATGAAATCTACTTATAAAGCTATTAATATCGCTGAATTTTTTATGAAATAGATATTTAGATTGCATGGAGTTCCTAAAATGGTGATTTCAGATAGAGATGTAAAAGTTACATTAAATTTATGGAAGGAATTGTTTGCAGGTCTGGAAATTAATTTGAATTTCAGTACAATTTATCATCCAAAAATAGATGGAAAAATAGAACGTACAAACTAGATTATCAAAGATATGTTACGAATGTATGTAATAATGATACCAACTAAATGGTAAGAGTACCTACACTTAGTCGAGTTCACATACAATAACAGTTATCAAGCATCGAAAAAAATGAGTTCTTTCGAAGTTTTATATGGTTGGAAATGTACAACTCCAATTAGCTGGGATAATCCAGTTAACTGATTAATGATTGAACCAAAAGTGCTCCAAGAAATGGAACATATAGTCAAGAAGGTGAAACAAAATTTAAAGGTTGTGCAAGATCAACAAAAAAGTTATGCAGATTGGAAAAGACAACATAAATAAATTATTATTCGAAAACATGTATACCTTAAAGTTAAGGCAAAAAGGAGCTCGTTAAAACTAGGGAGTTGTTCCAAGTTGGCACCAAGGTTTTGTGGACCATTCAAGGTAGGTATTAGCTCGAATTGGACCAATGACATAACAACTAGCGCTCCCTGCTAATTTGAAAATTCATAATGTTTTTCATGTTTCATTTTTATAAAGTTATATTCATGATCCTACTCACATCATTGATTGGAACATGGTACAAGTGGAAATAGAAGGTGATTTCCAAGCGAAACCTCTATGAATTTTTGACATGAAAGAAACAATACTTTAGAACAGTTTCATTGCCCAGTTAAAAGTGAAATGGAAGCACTTTAGTATTGATGACGTTGCTTCAGAGATGGAAGATGAAATGATGAAAACATATCCAACTATGTTCCAAGCGATGAATGGAAACAAAGACTAACACCAAGGACAATGTTATTCTTAAGGGGTTGAGGATGTAATATCCTCAAGTATTGAACATTTTATTGAATAATTTCCATTTATGGAAATTTGTACTTGGTTTTATTAAGACATTTAACTATTATTGTTTAAATTATTGTGCAAGCGTTTGACTTATCAATTGTCCTCTTTTGATGGAAATATGTAAGAGACAAAAAAAATTAATTTAATAAATGCAGGAAACAAATAGAATAGTCACGTTAAAAATAGTTGACTTTGATTCCATGAGTGGGGAACATGATGGATCTAACTCCAAGACTGATTAGACAAGTATCAGGTGGATTTCTATCACTCGCAACCCCTAAAAATCACGAATTTCTAAAGCTCTGAATTTCCAAGGAGGAAAATGGATCCAATGAGAAGTCCTAGGCATAAGAAGGATAAATACAACATATGTGGGAGGTAGGACATTGATTAGTATGTTGAGGAATGATAAAACTATTTGTTGTGTGAGCACTTGTGTGTTAGGAAAATATTTTCTGAGTTGTACAGAGGTACACTCGCCATGGAGTGGAGCTAGGTCTTACTTATGGAGTCATAGCCAGACTTGGGGGTCATCGGGACAAGTAACTTGGTTATTCGGCATATACAATTGCGTGGAATGTGATTGTTCCATTTGTTTCCGGCCTAGTTAGTAAATACGTGTACATTGCATTACCATTTATATTTATTTTGTTTAGAAATCGTCTCATTTAATTGGAGAGATAGTAAAATGTGTATTTGATCCTTTCATAATTAAAGAGGTTTTCTATACATTCTGCAAATATTCATAGTAATTAAAATTATGCATTTCAAGTATAAAATGTGTAAGAATTAATGGTATTACTTTCACATGTTAACTTATATTACTGTTGAGATTCCAATACATATTTTTTCTATTTAGTAAAAATATTGAATAACAATAGAGGCATAATAAGCATTGGCCATGGAACTATTCTGGAATGTCGTCTCACCCATTTCAGTAACAAAACAAAATTGTTCCTACTCAAACAATGCCCAATTTACCTCTGGTATATGATGAAACCACTAGAATGGTTGACCGACTTCAGCAGTGTGTGAAGTGCTTAAGAACGAAAGAGAGTAGTTTATATATACAACTATGATTAAGAAAAAAAATATCATTGTTCAAAATAACTACAAATGTAAACAAAAATAAAAATTACCCTCCTGGAAACTTGAGATATCACAGAGAAAAAATCATTTCACACATTTACATAAATTCTAGAATCGAATAGTATCGAATTAAAATATTTTCTCATGAATGTATCGGTAAAAACTTACCCGAAATTGGTGGGTGGAGTAGTATCAAAACACCCTTGTACCAGCATATGGAAATGGAAGTGGATTCTGCGTGTTTCCGAGGAAAATTCTACCATAGAACTCACAGAAAAAAAGAATTTAATAACTCTAGAACTAAACCTCACATAACATCGAGGGATGGCGAAGGCTATCCACCATGCAACAACCCAATCATTGGGAGGTTGCTGCATGGTGTATTAATTGAAGTGAAATGTATGCCCATCCCATGCGGATCATGCATGATAAAACTTAGAACCTGTGTAGCCCATATTTCGTTTCACTGTGGTTTAAAACCCGTCATTTCACCTTTCAATACATGTCCACTCACCTCTTAATCACTAGTCACCATGACCTGTCACTCGCCGTCACCGAGCATGTCACTCATCGTCTTCGTTCATGGTTTCCGATCATTCTCACAATGATAAATCCACAAAATATAGGCTCAAATCTGATCTTAGGTGGCTGAATACATTAGCAACTTAAATTCTTAATTTAATGCCTTAACCTACCACCAATTGAGCCCACAAATTTCTTGAGAAAGATAGAATATGTATTTTATGCACCCCGAGTTTGAATTCTGGAGTATTTTGTGCACAGTGAGTTCGAATACAAGGTAATTTTAGAGCTATCCAATCTATGGTGTAATCAATTTCGGCGAAGGCTATCCACCATGCAGTAGCCCAATCATTGGGAGGTTGCTGCATGGTGTATTAATAGAAGTGAAATGTATTCCCATCCCATGTAGATCATGCATGATAAAACTCAGAACCTGTGTAGCCTGTATTTCATTTGACTGTGGTTTAAAACTCATCAATTCACCAAACTCGTCATATCACCTTTCAAGGCCTGTCCACTCACCTCTTAATCACTGATCACTGCAACCTGTCGCTCGTCGTCACTGAGCATGTCACTCGTCRTATTCGTTCATGGTTTCCGATCATTCTCACGGTGAGAAATCCAAAAAATCTAGGCTCAAATCTGATCTTAGGTGGTTGAATGAATTAGCAACTTAAATGCTTAATTTAATGTCTTAACCTACCACYAGTTGAGCCCACAAATATCTTGAGAAGGCTAGAATACGTATTTTGTKCACYGCGAGTTTGAATTATGGAGTATTTTGTGCACAACGAGTTTGAATACAAGGTAATTTCACAGCTTGTGCACCGCGAGTTTGAATTATSGAGTATTTTGTGCACAACGAGTTCGAATACAAGGTAATTTCAGAGCTTGTGCATCARAAGTTTTAATTTTGGAGTATTTTGTCCAAAACGAGTTCGAATACAAGGTAATTTCAGAGCTTGTGCACCGAGAGTTTGAATTCTGGAGTATTTTGTGCGTAGCGTGTTGGAATACAGGGTAATTTCAGAGCACTGTTTTATCAGCAGGAATTTAGAAGATCGTCGTTTTCTCACGGGTAAGCTCTTATTCATAGATATAGTTTATTTTATTGTTGGTTATATACATTCAATCACGGGTGTGTTCTTATTTTGCTTTATATTATTGGTATTTTTTCCCATTTGAAGTTATCCCAAAACCCACAGTGCTCTGTAATTTATGGTTCACATGMAAATTATCTCATTTTTTTTTAGTGTAACATTCATTGTATCATTCTCATGTTAATTCTCTAGACTCCTTTACATGTTTGAAAATTTTAATGTGTGTTTCCCCAATTTCAACAAAAAAAATATTGACGGTTTGAAAAAAGACACAAATTTCCTTGTAACGGATTCCATCCTAATAGCGAGTCATCATGATGTTCACTCTATTTTTCAAATATATATTTTTTTCATTGGTTTAAAAAATATCGACAATAGAAAAATTTTCTCATTTTTCTCCTCATATATTGAACGGTCGCATATAAATTCAAACTCTACATTGTGGTCATTGCTAGCCGTCATGTTCCTCCCATCTTTCAAATTATTAACCTATGATTTTTTCACATTTTTCTCACTGGTTTAAAAACTTAAGCTATGAACACGAGTGTATTTTTCTCTTTTTTTTCTTAATGGAGTTAAAATTATGAACCCAACAAAACTTTCGGATTTTCCGTTTAGGCCAAAAGTGAATTAGTAGTTTGTTTGGCACAAAATGTATGGATTTTCATATAAATGTCTTTATGTAGACATAAATGGAAAATTATTATTAAAATAAATTTTCTATGTATGTTTAGATAAAGTCATAATATTTAAGCCACATGCATTATTCTATGTATGTTTGGATAAAGTCATAATATTTAAGCCAGATGCATTATTTGGCCTTAGGAAAGAGTTGATTTTTCTTTTTCTTTTTCTTAAACGTTGATTTAGGAATTTTTTGGCATGAATTATTAAATATTACATCCCATTATCATTACTATAATTGTATTCTTATTTTAAAATGGAAAATTCCTAGTCTATATATCATATTCACAAATATCGACGAGAAAACACTTTTCATAATTTATGTCAAATTGGTCCTTTTAGAATTATTATGTGTGTCGATGTATTATTTCCATTTTTAGAGGGTGAATTTTTATGACCTGATATTTTAGTGAAACAACTAGCGTAGATAGCCTAGAGTTTACAATATTATGAAATCTTTTATTATGTAATTTAATACTTTAGTCTTAGATTTAATATTATTAATGTAGTGATCAAAATAAAGAAATAAGTAAATAAACATACTATTCACACATATCAAAGAGTAGAGTAAACCTAATAAGAAGTCTAGGCCTATACGATGCTCTTTTTTTCTTAATTATGAAATGCAAGTACACAGAAAAGGGTATTAGCTATGTATTTTACATACACATTGTGGTCTAAATGGATACTAAAGAATCCTCTACCTTTTTTGTTATGATTCAATATCTCATTTCTAGATGAGTTTTTCAACAATGGAACAATAACAATACCAAAATAATGGAACCCGTTCCTTTCCTAGAGGCCTAGTATTTAACATAGAATGATAGTCATCTAGGTTCATGGTTGGGGTTTTTACATTCCTCATCTCTCGATTATTGTTATGGTTTTGGACCCTCTAGAATATTCTTGAAAGTCCACATGTTACTAGTCCCACATGTGTGAGTAATGGGGGTTGTCATGACATCCACTTGATACCATAGTGGTCAATAGGATCTAGGTCAACTCACGAGAAACATAACTAATGCATATGAACTTTGATTGAGGTGATTTTTGCATCGTTAGAAATCTTTCAGTTTGTAAATAACATCGAGGGGCTAGGAGATATTCTTGCAATTTTTTTACCCCCAAAAATGTCATTTGATGTCTCAAACCGGTTTTGAAAGTTTCTAGACCCCAAATCACCAAAGTAGGACATGTCCCTTAAATGGTCCCTGCAAGCCAATTCCTTAAGTTTTTTCACCCTAAAAGTACCAATATAGATGAAAAATTATATAATGATACATTTTGGATCATACCTCCACATTTATGGAGGTTTTTAGTCCCCAAAAACTAAATTACTAAATGACGTGATGAAAATTTTCCTTTGCCTTCTCCTTGGAGTACCTTTTGGCMTTGCATGGAAGTTTCCCTTTCAACTCAACCTGCCAAAGTTCATTTTTCCCTTATCTTGTAGTTCCAGATTTCTTCTGAAAAACTATATATTTTTCCAACTTTGCTTTAGCAAGGCTCATAGAGTTTCAAATATTGAGTAAATGCACATATATGAGGGTAGAATTGTGGTTTATACCTACAATAATATCACTAATTTGTTGGAATCCTTGGCTTGGAATTCCTTTGCATTGTTCAATGTTTATAGTTAAGGTGTGCTCTTTAATTGAAGTGCAAGTTTAGATTTATTTCATAGTGTGATGTGTAAACATATGCAACAACTTGGGATTGCATCATCTGCTCTGTACAAAGTGTAGGGAATGGCACCTACAATAATACCTTTTATTTTTTTTGCCACATATATCAAGATGCAATTAAAACCATTCAAGTCAAAATACTCCAAGATGCATTTGCAAAGTTCATCTCCATGCTAGTGTGCATTGAAATTAGCTACAACCATCAACCCACAAGCATATGAATACACATATTAAATGCATCATGGTTATAGTGATAGCAATGAAGAGGAGTAGTGTTTTCATTTGTAATATTGCACGCGTGCGTACACACACATGTATGTATTCATGTATATGCATGTATCTTGAATATGCATGGGTATGGTTGATTAAGCACATTCATGTAACTAACATTAGATACTATGTTTGTAAAAAAAATCGTTATTTATTATTCATAACATGATATGTGAATGAGTGAATGAGATCTCATTACTCTCATCATTGTCTCGAATTTTACTATATCATGTTATCCAGTTTAGATTATAGAACATTGGATCACATAAAATGGACTATAATGCAACATTGAGTATTATAGAGCATTGACAAATCTTTATAAAAACTCATTGTTGTATGTGTTGATCTCTAAAAACTTTAAATTTTTATAGGTATTCTATAGATGGGACAGTGGGAAGACATTATGTAGTTGGACACTGAAGACCTTAAAGATATGATAGAATTTTCAGCTAAAAATCTAACATGGACAAAAATTGGAGGGGATCAAGTTTATATTATTCCATATACTCGAGTTGAATATTTTATAAATGGAGAGAAATCA